>CATQJA010002028.1:0-180415 GCA_958295435.1 Mesorhabditis spiculigera
TGTGTTTCGTGGATGGCTGTCTGCAGGATGGAAGAAGGCTTTTTGCCGAGCTATGTCGAACTCGCCCACGACACGCCCACTTTTCTGGTAAACAAATCGTCTCTGCCAGCCTACCCCTGTTTTCAGGCCTCCGAATTTGACGCCGATTTCGCAGGACAGCACGTTGAACCTGCTTGGGGCAGTTAGACGGGCTGACAAAGCAGGAAACAGGCCCATCAACTGGCCACACGGGCATCATTGGACAGGGAAAGAGCCGGGCACCTCCTCCGCCTACGGTACGTGGCTTTTAAAGGACTATTCAAAGGCAAAATCTGTGGGCCAGGCCCCCTTTAAAGGGCCGTTGAAGGCCGGAAATCCATAAGGAAATTCGGCTAGTTTAGGCCATTTAAAGAGGCGTTGAAGCCAAAAATCCATAGATAAATTAGCTTGAAGGGACTGGAACACCTGGGAATTCGCCTAGGCCACGCCCCTTTTAAAGAGATAGGGGCGGCATAAGTCAATCGATTACGCGTGGGAAAGAAAATGTCTCTGCGCCTCTCCCCTGGGCGCCCTCTCTCGCCGCCGGTCGCGCTGGGACCTGTTGAACCCCCCCTCCCCAAGGGGGGGTTCAACGAATGCCGTCCTCATCTCTTTAAGGCCCATTGAACGTTTATAATCGAGTGTTTTTCCAGGTGCGCGACCAGTTGCGCCGAATGACGTTCCTCGACTCGGTGCACCAGATGATGAGCACGGTGGTGGGCAGGGAGAGGCAGATGAAGACCGCCAGGGCTGTGGTAAGCGAAGGGGTGGTTAGCAGGGGTTTTTGGGGAATTTGGGCAGATTAGCAGCGATTTTTGGGGAAATTTTGAATCCCGGGCAGGCTTTCCTAGACGCTTTAGGAATAGGAAAAAAATTCCTGGCGACCTGGCGGCGATTTTTGGGGAATTTCAACATCGGGCAAGCTAGCAGAGACCATTTAGGAATTTGGGGCAAGCCAGCAGAAACCTTTGCGGAATTCCACCCTCAATTTCCAGGCCAATCTCCTCCTCCATCGCGTCTGCGGCGATTCCGTTGGAGCCGATTACGCGTTCGCCGACTACGACCTGGAGAAAGAGATGATCAACAGGTCCGGCAGGGGCGGGCAGGGCAGGGCAGGCTAGCAGTGATTTTTGAGGAATCCATAATTTTCCATTTTTTTAGATACGTGGTGATCTCGCGGCGGCTGTCGACGTCGGTTTGCGATGGTCTACTGGGGGCGCTCTCCTTTTTCTACCCAATCACCCACTACCTCATCCCCGTCATCAAGGCGGCTATTCTCGAATCTATGGTGAGTGGAGGGTTTTTTGACTTCAATGTGCCTTTAAAAGCCGTTAACTATTTTCGCCTTTCATGGTCCTTTAAACTCGCTTCTTTTGAAGGCTCTCCTCGAATCGTCGTACGACCGCCTCGTCCAGCCGCCCGGCGAGAAAATCCTCCACAAAATCGACACCTGGATGCGAATGGGACTCAAGGTGAGCTAGCAGCGACAATTGGGGATTTCCCAGATGTCACTGCACCTTTAAAATTGGAAAGCAGGCTAGCTGAAGCAATTTGGGGAATCCGGCTTAGCCTTTTCCTACCGTAATCGGTTCTAAAACCTCGTTTTTCAGGCCGGTCTCCTCCCCGCCTGCCTGTGCCACATTGGTGAGCTGCTGTCGCTGTGCTCCTCCTACGAGGCATTCCTCATCATCCACGAAATATACAACCATTTCAAGGTATACTGTAGCTATTGACGGGGTTACGGTACCCTTTCCAGCTTCAACCCGACCTCCACGCCGACGCCGAGGAGATGTTCGCGCGAGCCGTCAGGGGCGAGGCGTGCAGGCAACAGGTGGGGTAGCTAGCGGAGGTCTTTGAGGAATCCATTCGATTCAGGAAACGATGCGCACCCCGGCCCTGTACGAGTTGATGATCGCCATCCTGCAGCGGGACATGGCCCAGCGGGGCCGCTTCTTCGAGGAGATCTCCCTGCTCATGCCGGTCGGTTTTTGTAGTTTGTAGCTGAGGCAACAAACTACAAAAATTGTTCTAATCCCTGTTTTTTTCAGTCAGCCGACGCGCTAATGGAGACTGAGGCGAACGGCTCGAGCTCGGCGGCCGCCACGGTACAGGATATTGCTGAACCGCTACATTAATCCATCAGCTTTTTCGTCAATTTTTTGACTTGCCAGTCCCTTTAGAATGTCATTTTTGGCTTTTTCTAGCATTCCTTTATCTTTACAGTAATTCCGAAGAAAAATTGGAATTTTTCCGCCATTCCTCTGACTTGCCGGTCCCTTTAAAATGTTAATTTTTGCCGTTTTTCCAGTCTTTTTTGGTTGTTAATGTTGTCTTTCGATTGTTTCTCTCTATTTCTCCGCGGGTACCGTATCCACTTTCCACTCCCCCCAATTTGTCGTGTCGAATAAACGTGTAATTTGTCATTTTTGCGGTTTTTTTGGTTTTGTTGTATGCTAGAAGATATCGGGATTTCGGCTTTCGTTGCATTAAATTTAGTTTTTTGAAATGTTGGCATTTTTAAAATTGGATTTTGAATACATGTCACTGTTTTAAAAAAAACTATTTTTTTTAGTTTTGGGGTACGGTATTCCTGAGAATTTGAAATTTTTGCAACTTGTCAACCCCTCTAAGATTGTCCTTCAATTTTTGCGCGAAGAAATCCCGTATTTGCCATTTTTGAGGGATTTTGGGGTTACGGCAGGCTTTTCCAAATTTTCCCCTAGCCACCAACCGATCGATACTGTCCGCTCGTGCCTCCATCGCCGTCTCCAGCACGGCCACCCCCGCATTATTCACCAGACCGTCGTAAGGAGCGTGCTGGAATAATTTTAAAGGTGGTGGAACAAAAGGCTCGGCTCGGAATTTCATGTCGTAATCGATTTTTTTCAGCTTTTTGGGGTTTTTTTTGAAAAACGGCTTCCAGGATGCCATTTTAGCCCTATAACAACTTTTAGGCAAAAAGCAAACAGTTTCTCGCGGTTGGGGGGTCGAACCCGGGTCGTCAGATTTGCAGGCAAGGCCGCTAACCACTTGGCCACGAGTTTCGGAGCAAGTTTTTTATTGGTTTTTCGATTTTTCTCTCGCTGTCTCTCTTGCTTAAGCCACAGCGGCCCGGCGCCTAATAAAACGTCCGGTAGAATTGGAAACCAAGAAAGACCGCAACGCGTGCGATAGACGCGTCGCGTCATTGCGAAAGCAAGCCTGCGCAGCTAAAACCATGCTGCTATTTCGCGCCCTAGGCAAAAGCCCGTACAGTACGCCTTTTCCTGGGAGCCATTGGGACCGAACCCATGGGCGGTTGTGAAGCCAATACCCGAATACAGGGCGTAATCGATTCGTAATTAGTAATTTCCTACCGGCGCCAAAATAGCCTCCAATTCCTCGATTGGTGCCGTCACGTCGCAAACCAGTGGAATGATGTTGGAGGGGAACTGAAAATTCGGGTTTTGAGAGTTGGGGCAGGCTAGCAGGGATCTTTGCGGAATGCGGGGGCAAACTAGCAGGGATTCTTTGAGGAATTGCGCCCACCTTTTTCTGCAGCTCCTCCAGCGCCTGCCCGTTTCTGGCCATCGCGTATACGGTAGCCCCGCTCGCGGCGAGACTCTCGCAGATATCGCGTCCAATTCCTGAAATTGGGCTTGTGCTTAGCTTAGGCTTAGGCTAAGGCTTCGGCTTACCCTGGCTTCCGCCGGTGACGACAATCTTCTTGCCCGAAAAGTCGAAGCGGCACGACATCTGAATCTGGGGAGATAGGAGAGAGAGAGAGAGAGAGAGAGAGAGAGTGAGCGAGAGAGAGAGGCTTAGGCGTCATTTTTACACTATTATGCTTTCTGAATCGTGCTCTAACCCTAGAAACTACAAAAGCGAGAGTTTCATGGCGTAATCGCATCGAAAAATCGCGAAAAATCACCTTTTTTACATGTTTGCGGTTTTTTACTAAATTTAACCATTTTTTGAGGCTTAAGATTTTCGGGAATATTTTTTCCTTTCTGAATCGCATTCTCAGCCTACAAACTACAAAAAAATTGGGACACCGAAAAATTCAGAATTGAACATTTTTATCATTGTTTTCGGTCCGGTTACGCCATGAAAATCACGATAATGGGAGGTGACCTCGCTGGGCGAAATGAATGCTGATAAAAATCGTGGAGAGAAGATGGCGCATCGACCGAATGATAACCTATCGATTTCCGGCCATAAGATGTGATTGCCCCGCCCACCCCTTCGAATCACCTGCAAAAAAAACACGTTACGACATGGAATTCGCGATCGGACGACGTAATTCCTGAATTTCCACTGCTAGCCTGCCCGCTGGCTGTCGGTTGGTCAGGATTTCCGCAAAGAATCTCTGCTAGCTAGCCCATTTTTTGTTGGAACTTTTAAGAATTTTCGTTACCCGTTTCCCCCCAAAAAACGCTCCAATTTCCTCTGCTAGCCTGCCCGCGGCCTCCCAGTTTAGCGAAGTTTGAGTCTAAAATGGTCCCTGGTAGCTAGCTGCCTGTTTTTTGCTGTTTTTCAGCATTTTTTTAACGATTTTGTGCAGAAAAACGCTGAAATTTCGACATTGGCCGATCTTTCGCCAAATTTTGAATGCTAGCCTGCCCACCGCCTCCCATTTTTCCGCAATAATCTCTGCTGGCTTGCCGCGTGTTTTGTAGCCGCGGTTTTTAGGAATTTTCATGCCATTTTTTCAGGAAAAACCTTCTAATTTCCGTTTCTAGCCGCTTTTCCGCAAATTGCCACTGCTAGCCTGCCCGCTAATTCGCAGTTTAGCGAATTCCCATTTCTAAATGGCCTCCGCTAGGCCTCCCCAATTTTATGGCCATTTTTTCCACCACCCCGTAGGATGGCCGTGATGGCATTTGGAGGTTGTCTCTCTCCCTCTCTCGCTCTCTCGCCCAATTTCTCTCGCCGCTCCCCTCCTCTCCCACTCTCTCGACCCTTCCGCGTCGATAGGATCCCGGTGTCCACTTTACAAATTCAATACACCAGCCCCCAGCCAGCCCCCAGCAGCTGCAGCCCGGTACCGGCCAGCCACCGCGGTTTTATGCATTTTTCTCGAAAATTCGTGATTTAAAATTTATAGAAAATAGTTAACAACCTAAATTGACTTACAGTACGCCAAATTGCATAAAAAAAGCTGAAAAAAATGGACCGGATTTTGTAGCCTAATCGATTAAGGTTTTTGGGGGGATTTAGCTGAACTTTCTGGCCTAAAAACGCTATGGAAATCCTTAGAAAGTACTCGAAGTTCTAAGCCAGCATACGGTCGATTAAACTGAAAGGCCAGAAATCGAAAAATCGATATCTTATTTGCATTGCGTAATCTATTAGGGTTTTTGGGGGAGAAATCCGCAATTTTTGACCGAAAAACGCTATAAAATTCTGTAAAAGAAGGTTTAAAAAGTTGTCTAAACGCTAAACTAACAAATCGACAACCTAAAAATCAATGCCTCATTTTCGTTGCGTAATCCATTCGCTTTTTTCAACGTTAAAATCGAAATTTCCAAAAAATTCCCAATTTCATGTGCGAGTTTTTGATGATTTTGGCCTAAAAACGCTATAAAATCGGTTAAAAAGCGCTCTAAACTTTAAACTGTGATACGGTAGTCTAAATTAGCCAACGAGCTACTCAAAAATCGATACCACATTTTCATTGCGTAATCGATTACCCTCTTTTTTAAACCATTAAAATCCAAATTTCCAAAAAACCCCATTCTCAGGTGCGAGTTTTTGATGGACGTGGATGACACGGGGGATACCGTGGACACCGTCGTCGCTCAATTCGAGAATCTCGACTCACGCGTCGGACAGGTCAGCTAGCAGAGGCAATTTGCGGAAAACCGATCGATTTTAGAGCTCATCCTCCTCAGCTGCTGCTCTCCCGCTCCTCCTCCTCCCATCGATTTCAGCCATCTCCTGCTCGCCACCGCCGCTGCCACGCCCCGCAGATCGTGCATCCACCTCGCCGGCTCGTCGACATCTACAGCCTCGACTTCGGTGAGTTCACCCCTGAAAATTGCGAAAAATTGGGTCTAGAAGCTATAAAAATTGAAAAAGATGGAAAATTCGATATTTCTAAGCTTATCACCACTTTCTAAACATGCCAATCTACCTTTTTGAAAGCTAAAAATTGCTAAAAACCCCTAAAAAAATCCTTTTGTAGCCCAAAAAATTAGTCCGGATCCGCTCAGAAAATCGCCATCAAAAACCCCTATAAAAATCGAGGAATCGTTAATATTCTGGACTGCTACCCTTCATACTATGATCTACATCTGCCATGTTGGCTATTAAAACAAAAATAAACTAAAAAACCGCTTTTTCAAGCCCAACTTTCGAAAATCGATGATAAAACGTGAATTCCAGGACGCCGAAGGCCCCTAAGGGTCTGGAAAACCTTGCCAAACGGGCCTTACATAATTTTACATCTTTTCTATACTCTAAAATAACTGAATTGGCTTTGTAAAACACGAGAAACGCCTGAAAACATTTTTATTTTCATGCCGCTGCCACGGGGGCCCTGGGCTGTTTTCTAAACAGCACCTAGCTGCGTTCAGAGGAGCCTCATGAGCTTCTTCTCCCGGGCTTTCGGCTTTTTCTCCTAAATTTTTCCAAGTTTTGCGAGCGATTTTGATGCTTTTTAAGTTATGCTTTTTCTGTAATTTAATTTCGATAATTTTTGACCTTTTGGAGGCCCATTTCTTCTCGTCGATTTCACGAAGTTTTTAGCGTTTTCAACCAAATCGCTACACTATTTTCTGATTTTTAGCATTTTTGGTTTTTGTCGAAGCTTTTTCTTCAGGTTTTAGCGTCCAAAATCGTTGCCAAACCTTGGCTAACACTTTTCGTAGGGGTCTAGGCTGTTTTCGGGTTTTTATTTGCTTCAGTGGCTCGTTTTTAGCGCGATACTTCGGGTTCTGGGCTTTTTTTTGAAACGCGACGTATTTCCCAGTGATTTTCCATGCTTGTCTCGGGGTTCTATAAAGTTTTTTAGATCTTTAGTCGCTGGTCTTTTGTCTTTCTCTCGATTCCAGGTCTTTTTTGCGCCCTAAAACCTTCAGTGCTAGCTTTCCCGGGGGTCTTTACGCGTTGCCTGAGTTTTTTTCTATTTCACTCGCTTTCACTTCTTTGTTAACCTTTTTTTTGCAGACGATTGCGAAGCGCAAGTGGTCAACGGGCGCCACCAACGCCGACGCAAGTGCCAGCAAGCAGATGAAGGCCGCCGGGTACGTTTCGAGTTTTTCCTTTTCATTCTGGGCCCCCTCCGCTCCCGGGCAGGCTAGCAGAGGTCATTTGGGGAAATTTGTCGCTTCTATTGCTTCTTTCTTGTTCTAAATAATTGTTTTTGCATGAGAAAAGCGGAAAATAGCTTTTTTAGGCTTTTGAAACTTTTCTAGGCGTTCTAAAGGCTGAAAAAGCTGTAGAAAAGCGAGGCAGGCTAGCAGAAAGCTTTTAGGAATCTAGGAAATCTTCTAAATTGCGTTTTGCGTATTTTTTAGGGGGTGTAAAGTAGAAAATGGCTTTTCTAGGTCTTTGAAACTTTTCTAAACGTTCAAAAAGCAGAGAAAATTTTTAGAAACCCGAGGCAGGCTAGCAGAAATCTTTCGGGAACTTTTTAAGCGTTCCCCCGGGTTCCTTATCAATCTCGTGCTCCTCTATCCCCCACCCTCGACCCGCTAATGTGATGTTTGGATTCCCGGGTTCCCCGGCGCGCTCTCTTTTTCTCCCCGAAAGTCGATCGATTTGGGTTTAAAACCAATTTTTGGGCCCCAAAATTTTTCTAAAATATTTTTTTGCAGAGATTACTGTGGAATGGACAGCGACACGCCACCCGAGAGTCAAGATGCCGTTTGCCAACAACAACAGCAGCAGCAGCCCGGCGCCGGTGATGCTGAAGAGACGGCCGTCGCCCTCAACTGGATCGCCGGCTTTGGGGTGAGGTTTTAGAGCTTTTTTCGCGTGAATGTTGATGATAATTGTATTTTTTAGCTTTTGGTTTTTGATTTTATTTTTAATAATTTTTCTTTGCAGCAAATGTCGATGGCGCAGCAGAGCACGGCCCTGCGCAACCTCCTCTACCGCCTGCCCGACCATCACCTCCGCACGCTGCGCCACCTCATCGAGCCCATGTTCCAGAAGGATTTCCTCGGCATACTACCCGATGAGGTACATTTTTGCGCGGTTTTTAGGGCGTAATCGGTCGAGGCGGGTTGATTTTCAGGGCGTAATCGGTTTGAGCCCGTCGATTTTCGTAGCGTATTCGTTTAGCCTGTCCCAAATTTTTATTTTCTTGAACTTTTTCGTTGCGTTGAAGACTTGGAACGGTTTTCATGGCATGATTGATTAGCCTACCCCCGATTTTCGTAGCGTAATCGATCAAAAGGCGAATTTTCGACTTTTTTTTTTTCTTTGCTTTGATCTCGCCCCCCTATTTTATTGGCGTAACCGGATACCAGCTCTAATTTTCGAGGGTTCGAGGGAGGAGAGGAGGACCCTATAAATTCTAGTTTTTCAGTTGGCCCTGCTGATCATCTCGTACTTCGAGCCGAAGGACATGATCGCGTGCGCGGGCGTCTCCCACACGTGGCGTCGCCTGTGCGAGGAGGAGCGGATATGGAAGGCGAAATGCCTCGCCGCCGGCTACACCACCACCAACATCAAAAAGGATCGACCTAGGTGATTTTCTAGCCTTTTTAAAGAGTTGAAAGTTGTTGAAATTTGTAGATTTTCTCTGATTCGTGTTTTAGAACTTTTTTAATTTGAAACAAATAGCTAAGGGTTTCTCAGCGGCAAAAACGTCTGAAATTCTTGAAAAATTGCGTTTTTAACGTTTTTGTAGTGGAAAACACGGAATTTGGGCCTTTTTTGAAGCAAAAAAAACTCAGAAAAGCTTAAAACAACATTTATTCACTAAACCTTTCCATTTCAGTTTCCGGTTCTGCGGCGGCTGGGCCGAGTTTCCGGCGAACAAGCAGACGGGCATCACGGTCCACGGGCACATGTCAACGGACGAATGCTATGCGAACAAGCAGGCACGCGAGACGCCATATGGGAAATGCTCGGAGAGAAGCCCCTACAAGGCACTCTACATCAGGAAGAGGAGGATTGTCGCCAATTGGAGGAGTCAGAAGATACAGTCCAGCGTCGTTCTCAAGGTATCGTGGTGTGATTTTTGTTGCGCAATCGGTTGCGAGCAAAAATCGGCGTTTTTAGAATTTTTTGGAAATTTAGATTTTTAAAAAGTTGAGAATCGATTTTCTCGGTTTTTATAGCTTGATTTTCGTTGCGTAATCGGCGCCTGGGGCCTAGAAAATGCATAAAAATCTCGAAAATTTAGTTTGTAGCTTTCAAAAACTGTCTTTTTTTGTATTTTATAAAATTAGCGAGGTTTTTCCTTGCGTAATCGGTTTTCTTTCGCGATTTTCGTGGCGTAATCGGTTCCTGGATGCCTTGAAGCAGAACACCTGGAAATTTTAGCTTTCGAAAATGCATTTTTTGCTTTTTGCCAATTATCGCAGTTTTTTCATCGCGTAATCGGTTTTTTTCGGGCCAATTTCCGTCGTTTTTATTTCTTTTTAAAATTTCAATTTTTCAGGGCCACGACGAGCACGTGATAACGTGCCTCCAGATCCACGCCGGCCGCATCGTCACCGGCTCCGACGACAACACGTTACGGGTATGGGACGTCGAACGGGCACGACTCCTCTTCACACTCACCGGCCATCTGGGAGGAGTATGGACATCACAAGTCAGCGATGACGGGAAGTATATTGTTAGGTGAGCATTGCTCTCTCTCTCTCTCTCTCTCTCTCTCTCTCTCTCTCTTTGGTTTTGATAGTTTAGAGCAAAAAGCAAAAATTCGTCACGGCCGGGAGTGGAACCCGGGTCGTCAGATTGGCAGACCGCTCCACTAACCACTTGGCCACGCGTTTCAGTGCGAATTTTTTGAAGAAATAGTATTTTCCTTCTCTTTCTCTCTCTCTCTGAATTCAACATTCTATTCCCATTTTTTCAGCGGCTCCACGGATCGTACGGTTCGCGTGTGGAACGGGAAGGACGGCAAGCAGCTCCACATCCTCCAAGGGCACACCAGCACCGTCCGCTGCATGAGCTTGAACGGGAAAATGTAAGGGAATTTCTGGTTCGTTCAAATGGTCTCGGCTAGTTGCCCTATTTTCCTAAATGTTCTCTGCTCATTGACGCTTGCTTTCAGAATTTTTTCTTCTGGCTTTCCTTAAATTCCAAATTCTTTCTGCTTGCCTGCCCTCGAAATTTTGAATTTTTTTTACTGGTGCATTTTAAATCCCCGCTTTTTCAGCCTGGTCTCCGGCTCTCGTGACCAAAACCTTCGCGTGTGGGACATCGAGACGGGCCAATGCCTCAACGTGCTCACCGGCCACCTCGCCGCCGTCCGTTGCGTCCAGTTCGACGGCAAGCGCGTCATCTCCGGCGCCTACGACTTTACCGTCAAGGTAAATTTTGGCTTTCTCTTCCAAAATTTTGTGTTTAGGTATGGAACGTGGAGACGGGCGTCTGCATCCACACCCTCACCGGCCACACCAACCGCGTCTACTCGTTGCTGGTCGGTTTTTGACGTGAATTACGGGGCGCAAATGGTCCCTGCTAGCTCGCCTGAGCTTTTTGAGGAGTTTTTGCTGTTTTGATTTTGATTTTGAAAATCCTCCAAAAATCCTTGCTAGCCTGCCCAACATTTTTTCAAAAGTTTTTCTGACGTCCTGCCAAATTTTCAAAATTCCCCAGAAATCCCTGCTAGCTTGCCCCCAACTAATTCCATTTTTTGCAGTTCGAGCCGGAGCGTGACCTGGTGGTGTCGGGCAGCCTGGATACGACGATCCGCGTCTGGGACATTGTCAGAGGGATCTCGATCGCCGTCCTCGTCGGCCATCAGAGTCTCACCTCCGGCATGCAGCTCAAGGGCGACATTCTCGTGTCGTGCAACGCCGACTCCGAAGTTCGGGTCAGTTTTTCGAATTTTGAAAATTCTTTGGCTTCCACAAGATTCGCTGCTAGGTTGCCTCTTATTCCCAAATGCTCTGCTAGCGCATTCTAGTTCCTCAAGAATATTTGCTAGTAGCCCCTGCATTTCCTCAAGGAAACCCTGCTAACCTGCCTCTCGTTCTCTAAAGATCTCTGCTAGCCTCCCTCTTTTCCTTCCAATTTAGCCCTTTTTTCCAGGTGTGGGACATTCGCGATGGTGGAAAGTGCCTTCATCGCCTCCAGGGCCCCTATGGCCACACCTCGGCCATCACATCACTTCATCTACTCGAGAGCGGACTCCTTGCCACCTCCTCCGACGACGGCACCGTCAAGCTGTGGGACGTCGAGAATGGTACACTATTTTCACGTTTACTTGATTTTGCCTTTGAAGGGGTCGCGAAGGCAAAAGCGTCCCCAACCGGATCGATTACGCCATGAAAATCGGTGTTTTGCATTAATCGCATGCCTAATTTCATGGCGTAATCGTTTTGCGGAGAAGCTTTTTTGCCTTTTGCAGTCCCTTTAAAAGGCGTCTAATTTAATTGCGTAATGGTTTGAGGGGAATGTTTTTGACTTCTCAGGCCCTGTAAAATATTTTATCGAGTTTTAATGGCGTAAGCGTTTGGGTTTTTTGCCTTCCTAAGGACCTTCAGAAAATTATAAGAATTTTATTTATTTAAAAAAATGCTATAATTCTAATAAAATGCTTTTTAATTCTATTTTTTTATATGATTTTTGCAGGCCAATTCGTGCGCGATCTGGTGCGGCTGCAGTCGGGCGGTTCGGGCGGTTGCATCTGGCGGTTGAAGGCGACGGAGACGCTGCTCGTGTGCGCCGTCGGCTCGCGGAATGGCACCGAGGACACGAAGCTCATACTCCTCGACTTTGACTCGGCATATCCATAGAGCGTGTAATGTGTGATACAGTTTTTCCTCGCGGGGCGTCACGCTCCCTTTAGTGGGCCTTAAAAAAATAAAAATCGCTACTAGGGCAAAATTTCAAGATTTTTCGAAGTAAAATTTCTCTGCTGGTTTGCCAGGGCATGCTAGCAGGGATTTTTGAGGAAATTTTCATAGAGCTAGGGCAAACTTGCAGCGATTTTGGAGGAAAAGGCAGCTAAAAAGCCTAGAAAACTAGCGTCGATTCTTGAGGAAATCAAAGAACCTAGGGCAAACTAGCAGCGATTTTTGAGGAAATGGAATTTTCGATTTTTTAAGCCTTTTAAAGGGAGCGTGACACCTGCGGTAGCCTCAGTCTTTCTCCCCCCGCTATTTCGTCTGCAATGCTGGTCCTCTTCCTCCCCATCACTCACTCACCCTCCCCTCCCTCTTTTCTATATTTTGCCAACTATCCCCCGAGCCTATATATATCGATCGATTTTTGTGGTGTCATTTCGTGTGTTTGCGTATTCGCGTCGTCTTTTTGATCTCTCATCGGGTCCCTCTGTCTCTACTCTCTATCTCTCTGTGTTTTCTCTGTCCCTCTCCTCTTTCTATGCGTCTCTCTCCCCCCTCATTCATTTTGCGCGCGCGCTCTTAACCGGTTACGCGAGGTATATATTTCATCATTTACCCTACTATGCACCCACCCGCCCACATAAAGAAACATGAGATAAAATGCTACTCACCCGATCTGATCTGATCCGATTACGACTGGAAATTACGTTCCAACGCCGGTGCGCTGACGGGCTGATTATTGTGGATTTTCCGGGGTTTTTTTTTTGATACGATTACGCTAGGGAATTCATAGCTCCCCGCCTTCCCTGGGCCTTTAAAATCTGGTTTTTAGCCTGTGGACTATGTCCGATTTTTAAGGCGATTCGATTACGCCAGGAAATCCATAGAGGCCTAGTCGCTTCAATGGGCCTTTAAAATCGCGTTTTCCGTTGGAATCGGGCATTCGATGACAGCAGGAAATTCCTTGCGCGTCCCTTTAAACCAGCAAATAGGCAAAGTTCAAAAAAACTGATTTTCCACTTTTCTGGGCATTCGATGACGCTACCAAATCCACAGCCCCGGTCTTCAATGGTCCTTTAAAACGTCTTTTTCTCTCGTGTAAATAGCCCGGATCGACACTTTATTAACGACAAGTAGGCGAAAAACACGAGATATGGGGGGGGGGGGGGCGATCGCTTTTGCTGAACGACTTGGAGACGTCGGCCCGCCGCCGGCCTAGGCGCTCAGGAACTCGAACAGGTACTCGGAGCGCAGTACCGGCGGGATCTGCGTCTCCGCGCACTCCCACACGTCAATCTTCTTCTCCTTCTGCAAAAAACGGCGGGAAATTCGGAGCAAAAGCAAAAAGCAAAAAATTCTGCCGCGGCCGGGATTCGAACCAGCGACCCTCATAACATGTCGTAATCGTTTGCAAATTCGATTTTTAAGCTACTTGCTATGTTTTCGACAGCCAGCTAGCCAATTCTAAGCTTTTCAGACAAAAAGCAAAGACCCCGTCCCGGGCGGGAGTCGAACCCGGACCCTCAGATTGGCAGCCAAGCGCGCTAGCCACTCGACCACCTCAGCCAATTATACCTTTTTCGACGACGACGAATTGCCGGCGGTGTTGGCTGCGGGGATGGGTTGCTGCTGTTCGTGTTGCGGGGGTTGTTGCTGTTTCTGAAAAACAAGAGTTTTTAATTTTATTTTTGTAGACTTACTGTATTTTGCTAATGTTAATCTTGATCTTGTAGAGTTTTTGAATGGCTTTCGAATGATACAAAAATCATGACGCTACCGTAATCCTAGCACAAGTTAAATTTTTTTAAAGTTTGTGCCCCAGGGCTACAAACGACAATCGCCCGTATCTCGGGCTACAAATATCAAACGTTCACGTTTTATAGCTCATTTTGTAGCATTTTTCACGCGCTTTCGAATGAGCTATATTACATCACGCCATCTAATTGCTAGAAAAAGTTATGTGGGCTTGAAGATCGAATTCGATGAACTAGGCTACAAACTACAAAACTAAACAAACTAGGCTAAACTACAAACTACAACTAGAACCAGATACCGATTTGAGGGATTTGCTGGTGAGCGTCTCGACCTGCTGGATCTCGTGCGGCGACGGGGGGCGCTTCGCCTTCGCCGGCGAGGGCGCCTTCTTCGGCGGGGGCGTCGCCCGGGTGGCCGACGCTGCTGGCGCCGGTGTCGCTGAATTTTTAGGTTTTACGCTTCAAATTTTAATTTTTTTACAAAATTGCCACACCTTGGCCGAGGGGCTAAGCGGTTTGGCTGCCAAACCGAGGGTCCGGGTTCGAATTCTGCCGAGGGCAAATTTTTTGCTTTTTGGATTTTGATCTCGTAACTGGTTAAACTGCGCTTCAGACAAAAAATCGTTTTACAGCAAAAAGCAAAAACCCTGGCGCGGCCGGGGTCGAACCCGTGTCGCCAGGTTGGTAGGCCAGGCCACTAACCACTCGGCCATGGTTTGAAGGCCGATTTTTTTGACAAAAATGGTTTCCAGATAGCCTAGACTCGGCGAAGCCCAAATAGTCGTAAATCCGTTTAAAACGTAAAATCATCAATAAGGTACCCTTTTTGGGTGTTGTTTTGGGGGTGGGCGTCTTGTGCTTGGGTGTTTTTGTGCCGGCCGGTGTCCCGCCGGGCGGTCGTTTCTTCTTCTTGCCGGCGCAGCAGCCTCCTCCGCCGCCCTTTGCCTTGCCTTTGGCGCCGCCGTGGCCCTTCTGAAAGGCGAGGAATTGCGTGGCGTAATCGATTACGACATGGAAAACAACAAGCGCCAACGGTTACGACACTAAACTGTCAAGAATTATCAGATCCACACGTAACAATACGACGCTGAAACGCTCGAGGCACGGAATTAGACGTCGTAATCGATTACGTCATGAAAATCGAGGCTAAAAACGATGAATTATGCGTCGTGATCGATTACCTTCGCCCGATCGCCCTTGGTGCATCCGATGAGAAGAAGGGCGGGGAGCAGGAGAAGCCACACCACCGACAGCCAACAGTCGTCAATCTGGAAACGATTTTGTCAAAAAAAATCGGCGTTTAACCTGTGGCCAAGTGGTTAGTGGCCTGGCCTACCAATCTGAGGGTCCGAGTTCGATCCCCGGCCGCGGAAAATTTTTTGCTTTTTGCCTCAAACTCTCAGAATAGGTTGTCTGGTGGCCAGAAAGCAAGGCTGAGCAATTAAAATCCGATTTCTAACCGATTACGCGACGCCATTAGGATCGCGGGTTCGACTCCGGGGCTCGGCAAACTTTTTGCTTTTTGCTCAAGATGCTGAGAATAGGCTAGCAAAGGCCATTTGAGAGCACGAAACGCCGCCAATCACGAATCTAAAAAAATCGGCACGGAATCCGTGGCCAAGTGGTTAGTGGGCTGGCCTACCAATCTGAGGATCCAGGTTCGACTCCCGGGACGTACAAACTTTTTGCTTTTTGCTAAAAATTCTCGGAAACGGTTAGCAGAGACCAATTGAGAGCCACTCACCACGAAAATGCTTTGTAAAAGTGAGCGCATCCACATTCTCTGAAGGGGGTAATTGATAGGGGGCGTGTCCAGAGGAGTGGAGCGGAGCCAACCAATAAAAAGGGGGGAGACGGTAGAAAATGGGCGGCTGGGGGTACGGTAGCCAATCGCTGTAGCTCAGCAAGCAGCTCCGGCATTCAATTACGACATGTAAATTGGATTCGAGAGAAATTTTACGTCGTAATCGGATCCCGGATTTTCGTAGCGTAATCGATTTTCAGCTATTTTCATTGCGTAATCGATTTTTCGAAAATTTCATGGCGTAATTGATTGCCTGAATTGATTTTCCAGAAATTGCACGTCGTAATCAAATGTTCAGTTTTGTGGCGTAATCGATTTTATGGAATTTCATAGCGTAATCGATTTTTCACGAATTTAAGGGCGTAATCGATTGCCTGAATTTCATAGCGTCACCGTTTTTTTCGTCAATTTCATGGCGTAATCGGTTGCCTGAATTTCATAGCGTAATCGATTTGTCTAGCAGAGATTCCTTAGGAAGCCTAAAGGGACAGCGACACCTAGCATTTTCGCTTTTCCGAGCCACTTGCCATTGCGTAATGCATTACAACCGCTTCGCGGGGATTTTGGGGATTCTAAAGGCGCGGCGCAACCGTTTTTCGCTTTTGCCGAAGCTATAATTTTCGTTTTTCGGGCTAACAAGCAGCGATTCTTTGCGGAAGGAACCGGACCTCCCGGCTCTCGTTTCATAACCCCTAAAATGACTCTCCTGCTTCATTCTAGGCGATAAGGCAAGGCCAAAAAGAAGCGGAAATCAGTTCACAGAATAGCCGAGATGACGAAGCCCCTCCACTCTTCTTCTTCCCTCCCCCCCTGATAAGCGGAAGCGTCACAACCCCTGCACTGCCCCGAGTCGGCTTTAAAGCCAGCTGGCCCCTCAATTTCTATCAATTTCGCGGCCATTATGCGTTCTTCCTACCATTTTTTACGATAGACGCTTTAAAAATTGATTCAGAATCGATTACGCAATGAAATTCGGGTCTCGGGTTCGACCCCCGCGCGCGGCAAAACTTTTTGCTTTTTGCTTAAAACTTTCTTAAGCTTTCAGAAACGCTATTCTCTCTTTTATTTTACATTTTTGAGTCCGAAATTCGCTTCCAGTTCCCGGAAAATGGGCGGAGCACCAGTGGAGCTGCGCGGGGTGAACGAGCTGGAGACGTGCGAGGCCCCGCCCCCTTATACGCAGAATCCGGTAGGTGGGGGGGGGCAGGCTAGCAGGGATTCTTTGAGGAAATAAGGGGCAGGCTAGCAGAGATTCCTTGCGGAACGGCAGCGTTTTAAAGGCCCATTGAAGTCTGTTTTCCAGCTGGACGCCCCGCCCCTCCCCTCGACTACTATCGTCGTCCAGCCAACTACCATTGTCATCGAAGAGAGATGCAGAAAAGGAGAGAGGTCGGTATTTCTCAAAAAATTTCCACAAAAACCGCTGCTATCTAGCCCTGTTCTTTTCCTCAAAGAATCACTACTAGCCTGCCCCTACTTTCAATTTTTTTCAGATGCCGTTAGGGGAAGCCATTGCTCGGTGCATGGCCACGATGATAGCGGATGTCTGATTTGTTGCTGTGGCAAGTTTTTCGAGTGAAAAGCAAAAAGCAAAAAATTCTGCCGCGGCGGGGAGTCGAACCAACGACCCCAATAACCTGGCGTAATCGATTCGAAATCGCATTTTTTCGACGGGAGCAGGCTTCCAGGGTGCCACCTAGACGATCATACAAGTTTGGTGCAAAAAGCAAAACGTTTGACGCTTCTGCCGCGGCCGGGAGTCGAACCCACGATGCGAATTCCATAGCGTAATCGAATGAAAACCAGTGTTTTTAGTTGGCCCCCGTATCTGCATCGTGCCAGGGCCAGTCTATAGTGGCGGAGGAGGTGGCGGAGGAGGTGGATGTTGCTGCTGTACCGGATGCGGGGGATGCGGAAATGTAAGTTTCCGGCAGGCTAGCAGAGACCAATTGCCCTCCGAAAAACTCTCGATTTCAGTGCAAAATGGACGGCCGATCGTTGCTGATCGCCCTTGTCTGCGCCGTGCTGCTCGTTGGTAAGTTTTTCGTGATTTTTAAGCATGGCCGAGTCGCCGAGTGACTGCCGGGCGGAGGGCCCGGGTTCGATTCCCTCCGACGTAAAACCTTTTGCTTTTTGGATTTTTTTGCGTAACTGGTCAACCTGGCTGCCCGGGGGCCCAGAAAGCCACTTTTCGAGGCCGATGCAGCGGCGGGGGGTCGAATCCGGGTCATCAACCTGGCAGCCAAGCCACTTAGCTTTTTAACTTAGCCCCTCTGCCATGGTTTGTAGCCCAAAAATGTTGATTTTGTCGTCTATAGTCTATCCAATTTCATTTTAGGCGTGGTGATGATGGTGATCGCGTGGCGGATGAAGAAGAGCAGCCCGCCCGGGTCGAAAAAGTGGCTTCTCCTGTTCGTTCCGGGGGTTATTCTGGCGGTTGCCCTCCCAGCTGTCGCCGTCACCCTGATTGTCGTCTACTGGGATCAGATTTCGACGATTTTTGACGACGATAGCAGCTAAGAGAAGGGTAGGGTAGCCCTGTTCTCTGTACTTTGTAGTTTGTGATTTTGCGCTACGGGTTGGGTTTTTGTGTTTTTTGACGAATTTATGAATAAATTTTTACGTTTTACGAATTGATTAAGCCCTGAAATTCGAGTTTAATCGATTACGCTCTGAAATTGGCGTTTAAACGACGCCATAAAAATAGTTTAATCGATTGCGCCCGATCGAGTTTAATCGATTACGTCCTGAAATTCGCATTTAATCAATTACGCGCTGAAATTCTTGCTGGTTAATCGATGAAAATGTATTCGATTACGATACTTTATTCAAAACCAAAAAACAGGGCAAAAACTACAAAATACAGACAGGCTACAGGGCACAAAAATTGAGGTACTGTAGGAAGGGCACCGAATAGGGGAGAGTGAGAGAGCGAGAGAGAGAGAAAGAGAAGGAGAAAGAAAGGACGAGTGTGAGATCAATCTATGCCTGCACAGGCACTTCAGCCGTCTTTGGCGCTTCCGCGCTGGGCGCGGAGGCGTCGGGCGGGGCGTCAGCGCTGAGATTCGCCGGCTTCTCGCCGCACATCAACGCTGCCTTCTCCTCGGCCCGTTCGGCCTTCTTTTGCTCTGCAAAAAAATGGTCTCTGCTAGCTGGCCTTTGGTTTTAAAGGCACCTAGCAGTGAAGAATCTAACCAAATGATCTCTGCTAGCTTGCCCAGCTCTTGAAATTATTTTAAAGGGACAGTGACAGCTAGAAAAAAGCTTTTTAAGGTCCCCACAAGTGAAAAAAGTTATCCAAAGTGGTCTCTGCTAGCTTGCCCAGCTCTTGAAATTATTTTAAAGGGACGGTGACACCCCAAAAACCAGCTTAAAAGCACTCACTGAGTCTGGACTCGTTGATCTGCCTGTTCAGCCTCAATACGTGGGCTCGGCTCTCGTCGTAGAGTTGCCGTAGATCGTACATGCGGTGTAGTACGTACTCGTAGATCTGGCGGGCTTCGGGGAGATTCTGGGGGACGTGGTCGTAGTCCCAGGCTGAAAAAAAGGGGATTAAAACCGCCATCAGCAGCTTTAAGGGGTCGTTTGATTCGATTACGACGTGAAAATACGTACGCAACGCGTCGAGGCCGAGGATACGGTAGTCGTCGAGGGTCCCATCGGTCTCTAGGGTCTTCAGAAGGCCCTTCCGGATCGAGGTGAACGTGTCCTTCGTGATTGTCACTTCTGTAAAAATGTTTTTTTGACCGATTACGCCATGTAAATAGGGCCGCGGCCGGGGGGTTAAACTTTTTACTTTTTGTCTCAAAGCGTCAGTATTACGCCATGAAAAAAATGCCGAAACTCGTGGTCAAGTGGTTAGTGACCCCGTCTGCCAATCTGACTACCCGGGTTCGACTCCCAGCCGCGGCAGCCTTTTTGCTTTTTGCCTCAAACTCTCGGAAATGACTGGCTAGGTGCCAGAAAAGATTTTACAAGCAAAGCGGACCAACGATTACGCAATGTTATTAGCCTCCAAAGCTGCTGCTCAAGCCCACCATCGCTATCCGAGTCGTCGTCCTCGTTCTCCAGCGGTTTCTCCTCCTCCTCCCGCTTCTTTTTGAGGTTGAGAGGCTGTCTCCCCAGCAGTCGCTTCCGTTTCCCGCGATAACCACGAGGAGAGACACCGGCTGAGCCGGTAGTTCCCGCTCCAGATTGGTCCGAGATGCTCCATTTGTCGTCTGGAAATTATTCGCGTAAATCAGGTCAATTCCACGGTCCTTTAAACCGTTTAAAGGGCTCTTGAAGGCAACACCATACCCTCGTTCTCCTCCCGTGTCGGCGTGTTCGCGCCGGACGGGGTTTCCGGTGCGTCGGCGGCTGCCGCAGCGGCAGCGGCGCGGCGCCGGGTGGTGGCGCAGAGTTCTTTGGCTTCTGGAAATTTTTGGGCGTTGCTGTCCCTTTAAAATCCGGCCAGAATTTCTGCTAGTTACCCCAAGAAAATCGCTGAAAACCCATGTGTCCCTGCGCCTTTAAAAGACCTATTCCTCAAAGAATCTCTGCAACCTACCCTGAACCAGCCGATCGGTCTCTTCTTCTCTGTCCTCTCCTCCATCTCCCTCATCCATCTCCTCTCTCTCGTCGTCTGCCCCCTCCTCTTCTTCCTCCATCTCCTCGCGGCGCGGAGCGCGTCGCGGAGAGATCTGGGGCCGGGATTCTGATGATGTCGTGCTGCTTTTCACTGAAACGGGCTTGGCTTAGGCATGGCTTAGGCTTAGGCTTAGGCTTAGGCTTAGGCATAGGCTTAGGCTTAGGCTTAGGCTTAGGCTTAGGCTTAGGCTTAGGCTTAGGCATGGCTTAGGCTTAGGCTTAGGCTTAGGCTTAGGCTTAGGCATAGGCTTAGGCTTAGGCTTAGGCTTAGGCTTAGGCTTAGGCATAGGCTTAGGCTTAGGTTAGGCTTAGGCTTAGGCTTAGGCTTAGGTTTAGGCTTAGGCTTAGGCTTAGGCTTAGGCTTAGGCTTAGGCTTAGGCTTAGGCTTAGAGGTCGTCCATGGAAATCGGCCATATCGATAGGCTTACGAAAAATTTCGCAATTTTTTCTGCATTTTACTTTTTAAATGACTACATCTTATAGAGCTTTTCAAGGGCTATCAAACGATATCTAAATTATTACTCTACCGTAATCCTAGCGCAATTTATAACCATTTAAAGTGTTTGCTCCGAGCTACAAACTACAATCGACCGTATCTCCGGATACAAACGTCAGTTTGGGATGTTTTATAGCCTATTTTGTAGAGCTTTTCATGCGCTTTCGAATGAGGGATAAGGCTTAGGTGTAACAAGCCATTTTAAAGGACCGCTGAAGGCACAAGTTCTCAAAATCCTACCAGAAGCGGCTCTCTCCTCTCCCCTTCTCCTCTTGATAGGCGGCTCCTCCTTGGCATCCGCTTTTTCCGGGCTTTCCGGTTGTTCAGCCGCTTCGCGGGCTTTTCGCTCTTCGGCCTAGAAAACCGGGTTTTAGCCAGGTGGCACCGTCCTTTGAAAATTCCTCGAAAATCTCTGCTAGCTCCCCAATTTTCTCAAGACTCCCTGCTAGCTCACCTTCCGCTTCTCTGCCTCCTCCTCTTCCCTTTGCCTCTTTTCCCGCTCCTCCCGCTCCGCTCTCTCTTTCTCTGCCCTTTCCTCTGTCTCTCTCCTCTCTCGCTCCATCGCCTCCTCCTCTTCTTGCTTTCGTTTTTCGGCTTCTTTCCGCTTCTTGTCTTCTTCCTGGAAAAAGGATTGGATTACGTTCTGAAATTCGACTTCAGCTATTCGATTAGGCTATGAAATTTGGTTTAATCGGTTACGCTATGAAATCTGAATTCAGAGAATGGATTACGCGATTAAATTGGAGCTCGGCTATTCGATAACGATAGGAAATCCTATCCGATTACGCCATGAAATCCCTTACCTTCAGCTTCTCCTCGGCCTCCTTTCGCGCCTTTTCCTCGCGTAATCGGTTAGCCTCGGCGTCTTCCGAAGGCTTCGGCTTGCCGGAAGCCGGCTTCTCCTCCTTTTTAGGAGCAGTGGAGGCCGGCTGGGCAACGCGCGAATCCTAAAAACGCGGTTCTTAAGCGGTCGGCAAGCCAAAAATCCGCGAAATTAGGGTCGCGGGTTCGACCCCCATCCTATGCTGACATGAGAATCGCATAGCTTCATCAAAAGCCCGGCTTTTAAAGGACGTGACAGGAGGCTAGGCTCTAGACTACAGGCTACAAAGTACAATGTATAAGCTACCTTACATACCTTATCCTTAGCAGCCTGCTGCGGAATCTCCTTAACTGGTGTCCGCATCCGCATCTTCATCGCCACCTCCTCTTTCGCCTCCTCCTTTGGAGTCTGTAGTCCGGTGGGGGTGGAGGCTACGGTGGTTGGCACACTGCCAACCACCGTATTGGTCTTCTGGGGAGTGCCACTCGCCGTGGGGACCATTTTGCTGGGCGATGGGGTCGAGCGCTGCTGAAAAATGGGGTTTAAACGAGCTAATCTTAGCTGTCACCATCCCCTCAAAAACCGATTACGCCCTGAAAAATCGAAATATACTGAAAGCTACAGTACCTGAGTCGGGGGTCCCGCCGCGAGCAAAGCTGGCTGATCCCCGGAAGTCGGCTCCTCCCGTTGCTGCATGTTTTTGAGCTGAAAAACGCAAAAATAAGGGTGGGGGTTTTGGTTTTTTTGTGGGGGGGGTTTGGGTTGGGTTGGGGGGGTTTTTTTGTTTTTTTGGGTTTTTTTTGGGGGGGGTGGGGTTTGGGTTGTGGTGAGGCTTGGCTTGGCTTAGGCTAAGACTTAAGCCTAGGCATGGCTTAGGCTTAGGCTTGGTTCAGGCCTAGGCTTCGGCTTATGCTTGGCTTAGGCTTGGCTGAGGCTTAGGCCTAGGCTTGGCTTAGGCTTAGACTTTGAAAAAAACTGACCTGCAAGCTCTCGGAGATCTGTTCCACTTGGGTGATGGAGAAGCGGCGAGGGCGGTAGGGACCCTAAAAAACCGATTACGCAATGAACGCTTTCGAGCTGTCACCACCCCTTCAAAACGTGAAAAATTATATTTTTTTCGATTTTTTTGGAGCGAAAAAGTTAATTAAACGATTACGACATAAAATTCGGACAAAATTAATCAATTACGCTATCAAAGCCGATATTTTCTCGCTGTCCCACCACCTTTAATCCCCTAAAAAACCTTACAATGGTCTGCAGGAAGCTCTTCTTCTCGTCGACCGGACACTGCCGGAACAGCTCCATCCCTTCGGGTGAGGAGGACCACCTGAAAACGGGATTTTCGAGGTGTTGCCGTCCCAAAAACATATTAGGGCCACAAGGCTGGGCAAGCTAGCAGAAATCATTAGGGAACCCATTTTTGTCTTCATTGGTCCTTTAAACTCGATTTTCCAGGTCCCTTTAAAACGTTTTCTAGGCCCAGGGAAGGCTCGGCAAGCTGGCAGAGATAATTTTTGCCTTCAAGGGCCCGTCAAAATCGATTTTGTCGGTTTTAAAGGACCATTGAAGGCAAAAAAGCCGATGGACAATCGATTACGCAACGTAATACGCGAAAAAACCTACTCCTGGAAGAGCTGAATCCGCTCGGCGGGCAGCTTGTCCCCGATGGCGGCTATCGTCTTGTTCCGCGACTCCTCCTCGTCCTGAAATTTCATGGCGTAATCGGATGGGGTTAGGCCAGCAGAGATTCTTTAGGAAAAACGGCAACGAGCAGAGATTCTTTAGGAAAACGGCCGCAAAGGCAACGAGTAGAAATCTTTGAGGAATTCTAAATGGACCAAAATAAGACTTTAGTGAGTGAATTTTCATAGCGTAATCGGTTTAAAGGGACCGTGACATGGGCCAGCTAGCAGAGATTCTTTGAAAAACGCACCTTAATCGTGACGCGAATCATATGAAGCGGTATGAACTCGTCGTATCTGCTGTTCCACCCCAGATAATGCACGAACGCGCCGGCCTTCTTGATGGCGTCGCGCAGGGCGACGATCGCTTCGGCCGAGAGCCCAGTCTAGAATTTTATGCCGTAATCGGTTGCAGAAGGTCTATTTTGGCTTCAATGGTCCTTTAAAACAGAAAAATTGGCTTTTAAAGGCCCATTGAAGGCAAAGTTCATATAAATTTGGGAATTAGATGTCGTAATCGGTTCCAGGAGGTCGATTTTCGCTTCAATGGTCCTTGAAAAGCTCAAAAATCTGGTTTTAAAGGACCATTGAAGCCAAATATCGCTATGGATTTTCGATTTTCATGTCGTAATCGGATCCCAAATCGAATTTTGGACCTTTCTGGCCCTTTAAAATGTTAAAATGGGCCTGGACACCTAGAAAATTGACTTTAAAGAAATATTGAAGGCAAAGTATTTCAATTCCGCGCAGGCAGGCCAGCAGAGACCATTTGCAGAAACTCACCTCTCCTCCTTTTGCCTTTAGCATCGAGACGAGCTGGTCGACTTTTGGCGTCTCACTCGTCAGCACCCGAGCCATGTACCAGCTAAAAAAAAACAGATAAAACATTTCAGGGCAAGCTAGCAAAGCAACTTTGCGGAAAATCGCAAAAATGCGTTTTTAACGTTTTTCTCACCTCCCACAGTGCAGCGCCCGCACGTTTTGGCCCTGGCGGAACTGGCAGAGCCTGAAAAAAATAGGTTGGAAAAAATTTGGGCAAAAAGCGAAAAATTTGGCGCGGCCGGGGGTCGAACCCGCGACCCAAATTTCGTGGATTTTTGGCTTGCCGGGCCCTTTAAAAGCTAAAGAAATTGCTTAATTTGCAACTTACAAATGACTATGCAGATATCCGGTCTCAGTATCCTCCTGGATCGGCTGATTTGCATCCAGAATCGCCGAAGCCAGCGGGCCGCCCCGCTCCCGCTCGACGCTCTTCTCCTTGGGCCCCAGGCCGGGTCCCGAGGAGCCGGAAGGCCCTCCCGGGTGCAGCGAAAAGCTCTTCCGCTTCTCCTTCCGTTTGCGCGCTGAAAAATGTGCATTAAAAAGTTATTTCACCAAAAAATTGATTTTTCAAAAAATTTCCAGAAATCGTTTTCTTAAAAAAATTCTATAAAATTGAGGTTACTTAATTTTCTAAAGTATTCTAGCTCATTTTGTAGCCCTTGAGCTGCTCTATTTTAAGCAAAATATTTGAAATCTTAAAAATCAAATATGTCCGAGATACCGGCCCTAGAAGCCTAATCCTGGAGCCCCAACTTCTACCCGCTATATCTCGGCCCTGAAATATGCTATCGTAATGGGATAAACAGCATTCGAAAGAGCGCAAAAAACTCTACAAGACAACGTCGCTGTTTTTAAATTTCCTCAATAATCCCGGCTACCCTGCTCCCATCCAAAAACGGGCTTTTTTTCAGACGCTATCAAATTCCGAAATTCCTCAAAACTCTCTGCTAGCCCCACTTACACTCCTCATCACTGGTCGTCGACAGCGAGTCGGTCCGCTTCCGCTCCCTCCTCTGCGCCGTCAGCTCCCGGGCTACGCTACGTTCCCGTTTACGGTCCTGGAATGGTATGGTTTAGGGGAATCACTTTTTCAAAAAGTTTGGAATAGCCCTGTAAGATAACTCATTCGAAAGAGCAGGAAAAACTCTACGAAATGATGTAGTTTTCATTAAAATCCGATGTTTGTAGCCCGAGATACGGTCGATTGTAGCTTGTAGTCAGAGGGTGCAAACTTTAAATGGCTATAAATTGTGCTAGGAATTAGCTAGCGTAATGGGAAGTATACCATTCGAAAGCCCTTGCAAAACTCTACAAAACCTCATTAAAACGAAAGTTTGTAGTCCATAATTCGAGTTTGTAGTCTACCCGTGTAGTCTGTAGCCCAGCCCCAAAATGCCTACCCTGGCCGTCGAATCGCTCCTCTTTAGCGTGACCGGCTGCTCAATATTCGGGGTTGTAGCTTGCAGCTGGGCCGGCTTGGGACTCTCTTTCTCTCGCTCTCTCTCCCTGCCGTGCTCTCTCGCCTCGCGGGCCACGCTCTTTCCCTTGGACACCTTTTGACGGCGGGCCTCGTCGTCTTTGGAGGCGGATGAAGCCGTGGAGCGGGCGGGCGAGGGGGACGGGTGCTCCCTGAAAAAAATATATTGCTATTTTTGCCTTCAATAGGCCTCTAAATGTTGGGCATGCGAGCAGAGATCATTTAGGAGCCCTGAGGGCATTTTTTCGAGGTCTAGCCATCCCCTTAAAACGCTTTAAAGGGCCCTTGAAGGCTAAAAATGGTCCCTCGGATCCGATTACGCCATGTAATTCCATCAAAATCTTGATTTTTGGCTTCAGCGGCCCTTTAAAATCGATTGTCTGGGTGTCTCAGTCCCCTGAAAATTATCTAAAGGACCGTTGAAGGCAAAAATGGTCTCCCAAATCCGATTACGTCATGTAATTCCCTCAAAATCTCGGCTGGGTTTCAGCGGCCCTTTAAAATCTATTTTCTAGGTATGACAGCCCCGACAAACCGTTTTAAAGGAGCGTTGAAGGCCAAAAATGGTCTCTCGGATCCGATTACGCAACGTAAGATAAAACGCCGTTTCGCCTCAATGTTCCCTAAAGACACCAGAACGATGGAACGCGCACTGTCACCCCGAGGGTGCTGCCCCCAAGAACGCGCAGAGAGAGGCGTCATTAGTGGTGTTCCGTATTGGGAAAAGACCCTCTGGGGTTTGGGGCACCTCTGACTCCCTTCCCACTTGGCCCTGTGGTATAGTGGCAGCGCGTCGGACGGGAGCGAACCACGCGGGTTCGACCCCCGCCCGGTGCGCAACTTTCTTGCTCTCAACGGAATTTCATCATTCTGGCGGTCTTTAAAGTCGATTTTTCGCGTTTTAACGGGCCGTCAAAGGGTGGACAAAATTTTGGGATGCGATTACGCAATCTAATTCACCTTATTCGAGGGCAGGCTAGCAGAGATTCCTTACCGTTTCACCTTGTCCTTCGACACGACATCCTTGTCCTTCTCGCGACGGGGTTCCGATTTTTCCGCTTTATCGGCGTCTCGCGGAGGTTTTTCTGGAGTAGAAAAAAACGTAAATTTCCGAAGTAGCGTACCATCTACTGCGTCCGGCTCCAATTTCGGCGTTTTCTCGACGATCGGCTCATCGGTTCGATTCGACGCGACGGAGCTCTCCTTCTCCCGGCTTCCCTCCTTTCGCCGCTTCTCCTTGTCGTCTTTTTTTCGGTTTCTGAAGCGAAAATTGGTTGTAGAAATCCACAATGATCCCTGCTAGCTCCCCGTTCCTCAAGAATCTCTGCTAGCTGACCTTTTCCGAGGGATTGATCCTCTGGACGGCCCTTCCGGCCCGCTTCCCCTCCGGCATCGTCAGCTCGTTCAACGACCACCCCAGCCGGGTATACTGCTGGCTGAACGACAGCAGATACCTGAAAAAAGGCCATACGAAATAGTAAAGCTCAAAAGTTACCGATTATACGCATTTTTGACGGTTACGGCCGTAGCACCGGGGCATCCCTCGAGTTTCATGTGGATCAGCACCTTTTTCCACTTGTTCTTCGTGCACACCTGCTTGTAGCCGCCCAGGCGACGAACCACCTGAAAAAGAGAATCGATTACGCTACGAAAATCCTCGATTACGCTAGGCAAACAAAAGGTAGGAAAATCTAATCGATTACGCTATGAATATCTGCTCAAATGCCATCTGATTACGTTAGCAAAAGCTATTTCATTACGAGACGTCGGTCAAGCGATTACGTCACTAAAATCATTCGATTACGCCATGGAATAATTACCCGGTAAAAGCGGTAGATGTCGAGCGGCTTCCCGCCGAGCACCGGCTGCTTGTTGATTGGGGTCGCTGAAAAAAAGAAAAATACCTAATTGCAATCCATTACGCCATGAAAATCGGCGTCGGGTTCGACTCCCGCCCCAGGCAGAACGGTCTAGTGTTTTGCTTTTTGCCCCAAAACTTGAGAATTAACTAACGGGCCCCCAGAAAACCGATAAAAGCTTTGAAAACGGAATTATCAAAAATTGCCCGTGGCCAAGTGGTTAGTGGTCTTGCCTGCCAATCTGACGACCCGGGTTCGACCCCCGGTCGCGGCTAGCTTTTTGCTACTTGCTTCAGAGTTTTGGGGCGGCTTCTAGGTACCATTAAACTTCAAAAAATTACCGTTCTCCTCCTGGAACTTGTAGAAGTGGGCGACAAACGCGTCGCGGGCCTCGCCAAACTCCTTGTCGGTCTCGTCGTCGCTCGACTCCTCCTCGTCCGACTCGCTCGAGGAGGTCGAGCTGAAAAATTGGGATAATTCCTCAAAAATCTCTGCTAAACCGCCTCTAGAAATCCTCAAAGAATCTCTGCTAGCCTGCCCCTAAAAATCCTAAAAAATCTCTGCTAGCTAGCTCCCAATCTCCCCAAAAATCCCTGATGGCACTCACTCGCTCTGGTCCTGCTTTTCCTCCTTTTTCTCGGGCTTCTTCTCCGATTTCTCCGTTTTCTCCGATTTTTCCGGCTTTTCCGGTTTCTCGGCCTTTTCCGCCTTTTCCTGCTTTTCCGGCTTCGGCTTCTCCGGTTTTTCCGGTTTCTCGGCTTTCCGCATCGCTCCGTCGGCCAGGATGTGCTTGTTCAGGTCCCACGACGCCGGCAGCGTCTTGCCGTTCGCTGAAAAATGGGTGTCATACTCCCTTTAAAATTAGTGAATGGTCTCTGCTAGCTCGCCCCTGCCTTCAATGGTCCTTTAAAATCCGCAAATGGACTCTGGTAGCCTGCCCCTGGCTTTAACGGGCCTTTAAACCGTTTTAAAGGGACGGCAACACCTAGAAAATCGGGTTTAAAGGTCCAGTGAAGCCAGAAAAAGGCTATGGATTCGAGAAATACATGCCGTAATCGGATCCAAAATAGAATTTCTGGCTTAAACGGCCCTTTAAAACAGTTTAAAGGACCATTGAAGGCAAAAATCGCCTCCCAATCATTTACGCCATAAAATCCCTCACAATCGTGGAAATCCTTGGCCTTGGCGAAGGCGGAGCGCATCGACTCCTTCTCGATCGTCAGCGGCCCGCCGGTATACAACTTCAGCGAGGAGGTCGAGGCGGTGAAACTGAAAAACAATCGATTAGAGCAGGCTAGCAGGGATTATTGAGGAAAATAGAGGCGCAAAAACCGACTATCTGCCCTCGTTGAGGAAGCCGCGGACGGGGAGTTCGGAGGGGAGGAGGGGACGATTCTTGGCGGCCGGCATGTTTTTGTAGATCTGAAAAATGGGGGCTTAGGCTTAGGCTTCGGCTTAGCTTAGGTTTGGGCTTAGGCTTAGGCCTGGGCTTGAGCTTAGGCTTAGGCTTCGGCTTAGGCTGAGCTTAGACTTGGCTTAGGCTTAGGCCTAGGCTGAGCTTAGACTTGGCTAGGCTTAGGCTTAGGCTTAGGCTTAGGCTTCGGCTAGGCTGAGCTTAGACTTGGCTTAGGCTTAGGCCTAGGCTGAGCTTAGACTTGGCTTAGGCTTAGGCTTAGGCTTAGGCTTAGGCTTAGGCTTAGGCTTAGGCTTAGGCTGAGCTTAGGCTTGGCTTAGACTTAGGCTTAAGCTCGCTCTCACCTTCTGATTGACGACAACTGCCGGCACAGAAGCGCCCGTCTTCTTCGCGTCGCTGAAGACGAGCACGACGTCGCCAGGGTACTGTAATGGGCATATTTCATCGCGTAATCGATTTCTTTGCCGTGTCACACTCCCTTTAAAACGGATTTTTCAGGTGTTATCACCCCTTTAAAGCGTTTAAAGGACCGTTAAAGGCAAAATCGACCCCCAGGAAAATCGATTACGCCATGAAATTCCCGAAAACTCACGAATTTCGACTTTTCCCTCTTCGTCGGCTCCTCCTCCTTGCCGCGCTGCCTCTCCGCCGCTTTCTCCTTGGTGGGGGTGCGTGACGTGTCGCTGCGCGTCGACTTTTCCCGCAGTCGCTCGGGCCTGAAAATTGAGGTGTAACTCCGCCTTTAAAAACGAGAATTCCTCAAAAATCTCTGCTAGTTGCCTTCTTCCAATTCCCCAAGAAGCCTGCCAGTTACCCACTTTTCCTCCTCCTCTTCAGACGTTTCCCTGTCGCTGTCACTGCCCGATTCGCTGCCGTCCTCGTCTTCCGAAGACACGCCCACATTTGACGTCTTCTCCGCCTCCTTGACCGCTTCTTTCGCCTTTCTGGCTAGCAGTTTTTCTGAAAAAAAACGGATTTTGAATCGATTGCGACATGTTTTTTGGTCGCGCGTTCGACCCCCGCCCGCGGCAGCCGCGTCGAAAGTTTTGCTTTTTGCCCCAAAAACCTCAGAAACATCTAGATGGCAACCAAGAAGTCAATTGGCGCTTTAAAAATTTAATTTTCAATCGATAACGTCATAAAAAATGACCTCGGGTTCGACCCCCAGCCGCGGTAAACTTGTTGCTTTTTGGAATTTGGGCCATTTCCGACCGGCTGGACATGAAAAACGTACTCTTGAGCAGCCACTTCCGCCTGTCCTCCTCCTCGGCCTTCTTCTCCGTCTTTGCCGGCGTTTTTCCTAAAAATTCGAATTTTTTCATGCCCAAAAGTTTTTTCTAACTAAAGTCAAAGCCACACGAATAGCCGAGAAATGAGGGGGTGAAGCTGATTATAATGGCGTTTTTAAAGGAACAGAGAAAATTTGGGGAAACTTCCACCTAGCTCAGTCGGTTAGTGAGTTGCGGATCAGGCTGAGGGTCCGGGTTCGGTTCCTTCCGATGCCAAAATTTTGCTTTTTGGACTTTAACGTTTTCTAGTGATTTTCTGGGGTCCAGAAAGCTTTTTGCCCCGAAAATGTCGAAAAAGTGGCGCAATCGGTTAGCGCTAGGGTATCAGGCTTGCGACCCAGGTTCGAATCCTCACGACGTCGAACTTTTTGCTTTTTAGATTTTAACGTTTTCTAGTGATTTTCTGAGATACGAACAGCCTTTCTATCAACTGATAGTCCCGAAAAAAGTAGCGCAATTGGTTAGCGTCCAGCTATCAAGCGGAGGGTCCGGGTTCGATTCCTGACAGAGCCAAATTTTTTGCTTTTTGGGTCTCTATCAGCCTCCTAGACTTCTCTGTTCCTTTAAAAGCTCAAAACTAAAGCCTGTGAGGGTGGAGGATACAGACTACAGACTACACCAAGTGACACCACCCGAAAAAAGTGAGAGAAACGAAAGCAAGGAAACTGGCCTCTGGTGGCCATTCGGGAACCTGGAAGTGACAAAAATACTTTAGAAAAGAGGTTTTTCATGCCGTAATCGATTAGCGAGACCTTCACGACCCCTTTAAACCGATTACGCCATGAAAATGGACGCACCCCGGCTGGAGGAGGGCTTCTCGTCGTCGCTATAGTTGCCCGAGTGGTCGTGCCGCGGGTGCTCCTTGCGCGGCGTGTTCGCCACGCTGCGCGCCTCGCGCTCGCGCCGGCTGAAAAAAAGGGGGATTAGGACACAGAGGTTTCGGCAAAGAATTTCTGCTAGATAGCCTGAAATCTGAGATCTAGGCGTCATACTTTCTTTAAAATGCCTCAAAAACCTCTGCTGCCAGGTGTCACGCCGCCTTTAAAACGGTGAATTCCCCAAGGATCTCTGCTAGTTGTCGACCCCGGAAACTCCCCAAAAATCTCTGCTAGTCTGTCCCAAAATAACGAAAATCCTGGTGTCACGCTCCCTTTAAAATGGCTGAAAAATCTCCGCTATCTGCTAGATGTCACCTCTCCTTAAAAGACCGAAATTCCTCAAGAATCTATGCTAGCTTCCTTCAGAATACTGAAAATTAAGTGTCACTCCCCCTTAAAACGTAATTCCTCAAAAATGCCATGCCTGCCTCAAAAACTGAAAATCTTTGTGTCCCTATCCCTTTAAAAGTCCCCAAAAACCTCCGCTAGCTGCTAGTTGTCCCCCACCCTTTAAAAGCCTCACTTTTCCAGCTTGTTCTTCTTGATAATCTTCGCCACAACAGGACTGGAGAACTGTTCGGGGTTGTAGAGGGGAAGTGCGTCCAGCGAGTGCTCTTCATTGTAGTGCTTCGCTCCCTTCAGCACCATCTGCGTCCGCTTCAGCCGCTTCTCGTCGCCGTCATCGAAAACTGCAAAAAAATCCGATTGCAAACCGATTACGCCATGAAAGTGGGTCGAGTGGTTAGCGCCTTAGGCTGTCAATCGGGCGGTCCGGGTTCGACCCCCGGCCGCGGCACATGGGTTAAGCTTTTGCTTTTTGCTTCCAAAGCTCGGAAACAGCTATCTGGCTTCTAGAAAACCAATTTCCTGTTTAAAAATTAAATTCCCAATCAATTACGCCATGAAAATGGGTCGCGGGTTCGACCCCCCGCCGCGGCCGAGGTGTTAAACGTTTTGCTTTTTGCTTCAAAAGCTCAGAATACGCTATCTGGCATCTAGTAAAGCGATTTCCTGTTTAAAAATTAAATTTCAATCCGATTCCGGTCTGTAATTAGTGCAGAAAAGTACTGACCAACATCGTAGGTGCTGTAGTCTTTGATGTTCAAGATCTGCCCTCGTACCACCTTGCCGCCGTGTTGCACCTAAAAATAATTCTGTTTTTTTTTGAAGGGAACTAACTCTAAACCTTTTAAAATAAATTTCTACAAATCCAAAAATCCAATTTTCAACTTTAACTTTTTTGCAGTACCTCGACAAGCTGATTCAATTCGTAGACGGCATCCCCGCGCAAATGGCTCTCGTCCATGGTGTGCGTGCCGCCCGGGTGCTCTTTTAGCAGCACCTGAAACATGGCTCAATCGGTTAGTGAATAGGGCATCAGCCGGGGGTCCGGGTTCGAATCCCGCCCGCGCCAATTTTTTGCTTTTCGGAACTGAAGTTTTCGCGGATTTTCAGACCTCTAGAAAGCCCAAAACTCGACCAAAAACGGCAAAAAATGGCTCAATCGGTTAGAGTTCGATTTCAGGCGAGTCACCCGGGTTCGATTCCGGCCCACGCCAAAATGTTTGCTTTTTGAATTTTAACTCGTTTTCTGGCTTTTCTGAGGTCCTGAAGATCCCAAAACCGATCAAAAATTTCGAAACGTGGCGTAATCGGGAGGAAATTTCGCCATGAATCTGACTACCCGAGTTCGAATCCTACCGACGTCAAAATTTGTTGCTTTTTGAATTTTAACTTGTTTTCCAGAATTTTCCCGTCCAATTAGCATAAACCCACCTTGAACTTGATGGTCTTGAAGACCTTCTTGACGCGGGCCTCGCAGAAGGCGCCCTTGAACTTGGCCGACACCTCGGTGCCCACCTTCAGGAATGGCGGGTCGTCAGACTACAAAGTATACCGGTTGTAATTTGTAGTCTAAATTCACTCACCGCCATTTTGCTGCTTCAAAATCGATAAAAGGCCGACGAAAACTCGAGAAATCCCGGCGTTGATCGCTCTAAAAAATGGAGATTTCGCCTAGACCACAAGATACAACGCTCTACATCGAAATTCAGGTCCACTAATATCTAGAAAACGCAAAAACGACAATAAAAAGAGCAACCAACTTCCGATACTTGAAGAGCGCGAAAAAAACGCTACGAAATGCTGTAAAAGCATAAAAATTCAGATTTTCCAGCATTTTTAGAAGCGAGTCTAGAAATTATTAGAAAACGTATTAACACCGTTAATACTAGCTAAAAACTATAGACGCGACAATGTGATATATTTTATCTTATAGAGCGCGAAAAACGCTACAAAATGATGTAAAAATCATTGAAAAAATAAGGCTCCTACGATTTTCTACAAATTTTAGAAGCTAAGTCTGGGGAATCGAATTAGCATAGTTTTAATGCTGGAAAATCATATAAAAATAACTATTAAAGAAGAAAAAGCTTCCGGCGTTACGTTATATTTTTGGCGGCTTGGCCCCTTGCCCCGGGCCGTCGAAATGGGTGAGGTGAGGCAACGCGACGATACTATCTACACGGGGGAGGGCGAGAGAGCGGGGCGAGAGTGGAGGGCGCAGAGAACGGGCCGCGGCCCTTTGAATCCTGAGGTGATACGGAAGTGGTTTTTGGCTTATAAGTTCCGGTAGAAACGTCAAAACGTGACGATTTTTACACCAATAGAACGCCCTTGATCAGGCGAACAAGATGAAGCCGTTTAAAAGTTAAACTTTCGTATTCTCGAAATTTTTTCAAGTTTTTTCCTGCTCAAAAATTGGATTTTTTGCGTAGAATTTTTTTTAAGAAAATAGGGTTTTTTTCTTAAATTAAAAAATAAAATTTTTAAAATTTAAAACAAAAAAATATAAATATAAAAAAATCAACAAAAAAAAAATGCTGTTCTTAAGAATTTCTCGCGTTTTCTAGCGCTCTCTCCCCACTTAAAAAAACCCGAAAAAACGCATAAACGCATAAATTTATTAACATTTCCCGATCAACGAACACGCGAGGCACACAAAAAAGGCAGAAAAAGAGAAAGCAGACATTTTTTCGATTTTCAAGTAGAGGAAAAAACCGGAAAAACGGGACCCGATCGAGGAGGACGAGAGGAGAATCGGGGGGAGGGGGAGGAGACATGCTCACGAATCGATTACGACATTAAAATCGGCCGAAAGGGGGTGGCGGAATCGATTACGACACCAAAAATTACGGGGGAATCGATTACGGCATTAAAAATCGCTCGTTTTCGAGGGGTGGGGGTGAGAGAGCACTTAAAGGGGGAGGGACTGGAGAGATATAGAGGGATATATTATAGGGATAATTATAGAAAATGGGGGGAATTTAATAGCGCGGGTTCCAGACGTAGCTATGCTGAATGGGGGCACACGAACCACCAAAAGACATCGCAGAGTGGCCGCCGCCCATCGCCGAGAAATTGGGGAACGGCGAGGAGGGGTGAGAAGCCGATGAGGAGGAGGAGCCCGGGTGAACGAGCTCGTGATGATGGTGCTGACGGTGCTCGCGGCGCATACGCTGCAGCCTGGAAATGAAATTCATAGCGAGAGGGCAGAGAGAGAAAGCGAAAATAATCCACTTTTTTTGTAAATTTTCGACCCGGAAAATCGTGGCCAAGTGGTCAGTTAGGCTAGCGAGAAAAAGCGAAAGAGAGAGAGAGAAGAGAAAACAAAAAGAGCCTCAAATCATAAAAAAAACCAAATTTCGAAAAAATTCGGCGTGGCCAAGTGGCTAGTGGCCTCGCCTGCCAATTTGGTGACCCGGGTTCGACTCCCGGTCGCGGCGAATTTTTTGCGTTTTGCTCAAAGCGCTCAGAATCGAACTTCTGAAGGCCAGGAACCCAACAACAACCTCAAAGGCTGCATTTTTAACAGATGTTCTCAGGGTCTCGGGTTCGACTCCCGGCCGCGGCAGAATTTTTTGCTTTTTGCTCATCTGGCGGCTAGGAGCGGGGTGAGGCGGGGAGAGAGAGGGAGGGAGAGAGAGGGAGAGATACCATCAAAACGTACCGCTGGCTATTGCTGTGGTGGAGATGGTCATCGGCGCCGAGCAGTTGTTGGGCGTCGCCTTCGTGGAGGACGCTGGGGGCAATGTAGGTGAAGCCGGCGAACGGGTTCGCGACGCCCTCCTGCAGGAACGTGGCCAGCGAGTGCTCGCACGGGGTGTCAACCTGAAAAACATAAATAAAAATTCGAAAAATCCACAGATTTGCTGCCTTGAATGGTCCTTTATAGGGACGCGACACGGAAAGTCAGAATCTATAGATTTTTTAGTGGAAAAATCCATATCCCTGCCTTCAATGGTCCTATAAACAAAAACCCGCTCACCGCCGGCATGCTGGTGAACTGGGTGTCAAAGTTGGAGACGTCCTCGGCATGGGTGAGGTTCGGCACGAACGGCGGCTTGCTCTAAAGATACCGGGAAGTCAAGAGGAACCGGAAGTTGATGCTCACCTCCCTGGAAGCCACCTGGACCCAGTTGACGTTGGCCACGAAGAACGGGTGAGCCTTCAGGTCGTCGATACCGTTCGGGCCGGCGCCTGAAAAATACAAGGCGTCAGCGATCAGTTCAGGGGTTCAGTTCAGCTAAAGTTAAAAGTCCAAGTAAAGCTCAAAAAAAATAAAAATTCGGACGTCATCGAGCAGTTCAGCGTGTGATCGTGATTTACGTGTTTTTTGAGGCGCAACGAGACCGCACGCGCAGAAAATCCCTTCTAAAGGACCGCCAAAATCAGAAACCCTTTTAAACGCCAAAAAATTAAAATTGCCGACGTCAGCGAGCAGTCGCAAAGGCGCAAAACGTACCTATGCGGGATTCCGGGTTGCGCTTCAGGAGATGGCGGAGCAGATCACGGGCGTCCGAGCCCAGGTAGGCGGGCAGCGTGATGCGGCTCTGGAAAAAAAGAGTGTAAACAAGAATCGCTAAATACCTTGAGAATCTTGTCGATGGTCTTCTTGCGGTTCTCGGCGATGAATGGAGGGGATCCGGTCAACATGTCGAACATCAACGTGCCGAGGCTCCACCAATCGACGGCCTGGTTGTGGCCCTGGCGCGTCAGGATCTCCGGGGCCATGTATTCTGCAAAAAAATAGCGATTAAAAAAATCCATCGATAATCGATCTAAATTTAAAATTCCAAAATTAACAACATTTTCTGCAAATGGGATTTTTTAATTTCGATTTTCTGAATGGTCGACATTTTTAAATTTCGAAGGGAAATTTAAAATTCGAAATTTTTCAATTTTGGCAAAACTAAGTTTGATTTTCAAAATCCGGACATTTTCAATTTTATGATTCACGAATTTTTTAATTTCGGGTTATTTCGATTTCGATATCTTGCCATTTTTCGACGTTTTGATCGATACAAACGAATTAAAATTAGTCCTAGTAATTAGTACAAATCTGCAAAAATTGATAAAAACCCGCTGAAAATGTACCAATGGTTCCGCAGAAGGTGTGCGTCTTGATGTCGCCCTCAATGGCCTCCTTGCTCAGCCCGAAATCCGTCAGCTTGATGTGACCTGGAAAAAGAAAGTAGAAAACGCCGGAAATACGTGGCGTAATCGGTTACGCCCGATTTTCATCGCGTAACGGATCTGCGAAATAACTCAATTTCATGGCGTAATCGATTGCCTCGAGCCGAATATCACGACGCAATCGGTTATCCGAAATTTCCGGAAATTACTCCTTATTTCAGATCACGAATTTCATAGCGTAATGGATCAGCGCAACAAACTAAAAACGGCCAGAATTATGTGGCGTAATCAGTTGCCTTCAATTTTCATAGCGTAACGAATCAGGGGAAAAAACGCCAAATTCCCTGTCGTAACCAAATAATCCCTCACCAGCCGAGTCGAGGATGATGTTCTCCGGCTTCAGATCGCGGTAGATGATGCCGTTGCGGTGGAGGTGCTCGAGGGCCAGCGTGATCTCGGCCAGGTAGAAGGCCGCCGTCCGCTCGGGGAAGATGCCTAAAAAAACACCCGCATTTTTCGAACCCGGAAATCGTCGCTTACCCTCCTTCTCGAGACAGGCGAACAGCTCGCCGCCGCTGAGGTACTCGAGCACCAGATACAGTTTGCCCTCCGTCTGGAAGGCGTAGTGGAGGCTGCAGATGAACGGATTGCGCACCGCCTCCAGGATGTGACGCTCAGACTGAAAAAATCGATTAAAAAAGCGGAGTTAGGGTAGAATTTTTCGGCGATTCTGAATCTGGCTTCAGAATTTTGCAGGAAACGGCTATGACAAAGTTAGAAGTGAACTGCGATGAAAAATTAGGAAACAAATCAAATTCAGCAAATTTGGCGCCAAAAAAGTCAAAAGACGCCAAAAAAATTTTTGGAAGTGAAATTCAGCAAATTCTGAGGTCGATCAAGCACAGAATTTCTCAGCGATTCCGAATCTGGCGTCAGAATGCTTTAAATTCCTGTATTTACATCGTTACGACAAGAAACGGCACGAAAAATTAGGTTAAAAAATCAAAATACGTCATAAACTTTAAAAAAGTTCTTATTTTGAAGGCAATTTTGTGTAAAATTTCACGCCGATTCTGAATTTCGCTTCAAAATGCTCTAAATTACTGTATTTACAAAGTTGCAACAAAAATACGGCCAAAAATCCCAAAAAACGTTTTAAACTTTTCAAAACACAGTTTTTCATGAATTTTGAAGCCAGATCCAAAATCCCTGAAAATTTCTCGACAATCGGATGGATACCTTAACATGAGCGGTGTCCTTCTGGTTCTGCACAAGCGTCGCCTTCTTCAGCACCTTCATCGCGTACAGCGTGCCCTCGTCCGGCCCGGACGTCTTCCGAACTTGGAAAACCTAAAACATGAATAGATTTTCTCGAAAAAAGAATATTCCCTTACCTTGGCAAAGCCGCCCTTTCCGAGCAGGCTGAGCAGCTCAAAGTCGCCCTTGCCCACCTTCACGCCGGCCGGGTTGATGGCGGCGGCGACGGCGCCGAGGTCGGTGGCCTCCATGTCCGGCTCGAACATGTAGTCGGTGGGCGGGGGCGGGGACGAGATTTCGCCCTGAAAATGGGGAAAATTAGACAGGAAACACCGTAAATACAAAAAAAAACGCTGATTTCTGGCCTAAAAACTCTCAAAAAAGCAAAAAAATACTTTTTAAAAGGATTTTTTTATCCATTTAAAAGCCTAGTTACATTCGTTCGTCATGAAAAAGGAGTTGAAAAAAACAAATAGGCCAATTTTGAGCTTTAGGCCTGAAGAAGCTTTGAACTAAACGCTGAAAAGCTCAAAAAACCTAAATTCACCTAAAACCAAGCCAACGAGCTCGGGAAAAGCCAATTTCGCGAACGCAAAACCTCGAACTATAAGTTTAAAACCATTACGTACATCAGGCACGCGCTGGTAGGTGGCCAAATCGTCGTCATCATCGGCAGCACACGCGGCGTCGACCATCGGCCTGCCCCATCCGTCGACGTCTCGGCCATACGGATGCACGTGGCCGTCCAGATCCATTGGGAACAGGTGCGTCATCTGAAAAAAGAACTTCGTAAAATGCGTTTAGCAAAGAAAAGAACGCGAAAATTGGCTTGGAAAAGCGAAAAATCGAGTTTGAAGTTTGGAAAACGCGTTTAGAAACGCATAAAACGGGAAAAATTGTTTAGAGAAGCGACAAATCTAGGTAAAAAGGCGAAAAACTGTTCTCTGGCATATAAAAATTAATTTTTAAGTTCCCCGACTTCATAAACGATCGTTCTCCATAGTTTTTGGCATTTAGAATGGGAAAACACAAAACACAAACGTTTTTTTGAACGTTTATAACTTTTAAAAACGGCTCAAAAAAAGCAAAAACGGCTCTTTCACATCTAGAAATGGATTTCAAAGCTTTTAAAAGCAGAAAACTAGCCTTTTCCATAGTTTTTGGCATTTAGAATGAGAAAATAAGAAAGGCAAAGGTTTTTTGAAAGTTTTTAGGCTTTAAAATGACCAAAATCGGCCAAAACATGCCAAACGTTCGAGATGAAACAAAAATGACCTATATTTTCGTGTAAAAAGCACAAAACAAGCATAACTTTGCTAAAAAAGCGAAAGCTTGCAAAATTGGGTATGTGAAATGCAAAGATCAGGCGGAGAAGCGCGCGGTGAAAACAAAAAGGAGAGGAATAAAAACAAAACAAAACGCGCGTGCGCACGATTTTTCATAAAATGTGACTTTTATAGAAAACACATGACGAGGGGATATTTCTTGATCAAAAGATCTAAATTAGCATGTTTAGCGGTTAGAAAACAAAAGATGAAGTAAAAAAGAGGTTAGGGATTGAAAATTTTCACTTTTGAGAGGGAAAGCTGAACATTTTCAAAACCTCATAAAACCAACGTTTTCAGTGTTTTTGAAGTATTTTTTAAATTTCTACGTAAATGAATAAAAGTAAAGAGGAAATCCATGTTATTTTAGCATTTTTAAGCGGCTTTCAATAGTTGTAATACCCAGGTACTCGAAAAAAGAAGTGAAAAAGCCAGATCGAATGTGATAAACGCATGAATGGAGTATATTTTAGGGCGCATCTGCCGGGTTATTGATTTTTTTAGCATTAACGCAACAAAAATCATTTAAAAAACGTTAGGGGCCGTTTAAAAACTTCTATTTAGCGATGCGAAACGATGGAGAATAAACTTTAGAGAAAAAATGCTTTAGAAAATGCATTGGATCGTCGGAAAGAAAGGGAAAACTATTTGATTAACATTTTTGGCATTTTTAAGTGATTTTTAATAAATCTAAAAACTGAAAACTTCGAAAAAAGAGGCGAATAAGAATAAGAAGAAGCCCCCGCGATGAAACATCGCAAAAGCCATATGACCGGCGGCAGACATTCGCTCTTTTTTGCAGAAACCACCCACCCACACATCGATTATCGGAAGGAGATCGCCGGAGTGGCCAAAGTGTACGCGCTTCTCCTCTTCTTCTTCTTCGTCTCGACCTCGCCGCGGCAGCCCATTGACGACAACAAAATCCAGGGCACATTTCAATGGTGGGAAGAAGCTGATGGTCATGACGCGCGGCATAAAACTGCATGAAGCTGCAGAAAAAACGGAAATGGCACTGAAAACAAGGTTTTTAACGATCCAGACTTTTTGGGAAATACATTGCCTAATGGGTTGAATCGTAATTTCGACTTTTTACGTCGTTTCTAGTCCATTTTCAGCGTTTTGGACCTACAGTAACCCCTGTCAAATCTTTGGATCCATCTGGCCGTGTTCCATCTCCCCCCAAATATTGCGATGGACTGGATAGATACCCCGAGGCGACACCGATTCGGCTGTCAATATGCGCCCAGGGCATTTAGGGTGCAATTTCTAGCCGTTCATTTGCTATTCTGCCACCCTGGCTGTCAGGTGAGTCGAAAATTTAAGCAGGGCAAGCTAGCAGAGATCATTTATACTTTGAAATCGAGGATTTTGACTTCTATCGCTCAGTTTTAACGCGGAAATCTAAGAATCTTTGGGGAAAATTTACTTTTATGGTCCCCGTCCGAAAAGTGCTTTTTCGTGTCGGAATCGATAGAGAACTGTTCGAAATGTGGTTTACAGTCGAAAAAAAAGGTCGGAAAGATGTTTTTAATAGGAAATAAGCAGTTTTTTACGAAAATTTGAGGACCATAAAATGGGGTACGGGGGACTGAAGTTTATGGTCCTCGGCCGAAAATCAATTTTTCTTGTCGGAAACTATCCAGAAATGTTCAAAATATCGTTTGCAGTTCAAAAAAATCGTCGGAAAGAAGTTTTTTTTGGGAGAAAATCAGTTTTTTCACGAAAATTTGAGGACCATAAAGGGGGGTACGGGGGACTGAAGTTTATGGTCCTCACCTGAAAAACGTTTTTTTTTTACTAACTCAATAGATTATCGTTGGAAATGCATAGTAAATCGAAAAAAGTGCCGGAAAGATTCTTGGTCCCCTCAGGCTTCTGAACAGCGTGCGGTACGTAGCATTGTCAGGCAAGGCGGGCCGTCGCTTCGGATGGGCTGCCGCTCCACTCTTCCGAAGCGACTAGGCCCCGGGTGGCACGAAGCCTTATTTTTAGGCTAAAATTGGGCTGAATGAATTTTTGTAACAAAATATTTTTTGAAGCTAATAAAGGTCTTTCCGACGATTTTTTTGAACTGCAAACGATATTTTGAACATTTCTGGATAGTTTCCGACAAGAAAAATTGATTTTCGGCCGAGGACCATAAACTTCAGTCCCCCGTACCCCATTTTATGGTCCTCAAATTTTCGTAAAAAACTGCTTATTTCCTATTAAAAACATCTTTCCGACCCTTTTTTTCGACTGTAAACCACATTTCGAACAGTTCTCTAACGATTCCGACACGAAAAACCACTTTTCGGACGGGGACCATAAAAGTAAATCAAGCCAATCTTTGCTAGTTGCCACGTTTTTCACACAGAATTGTCTAAAATAAAGCCCAATTGATCAATTGAGCACAAAATTTTGGACAAGGCAGGCTAGCAGAGACCATTTGTCCTTTGAAATCGAGAATTTTGGCATCTTCCAGATTTTTTGGTGGAAAAGTCTCAAAATCTCTGCTAGCCTGCCCGGCTCTCATCGTTTTTTCTCGTAGCCTGACCGCCAATAAACACTCTCTGCTAGCCTGCCCTCCTCCAGGATGTCGTCCATCATCCGGCTGAACGTGTGTGCCGTGGTCGGGTCGATGGCGTGCATCTCGCTGTGCGTGCTCCTCTTTGCCGCCGTCTTCGAGGAGTGCCAGCAGCTCGAGCAGCTGCTCAATCACGAGATGTTGCTCTTACAGGTCTGGATTCATGGAACTGAGTTTTTCGGGCAAAAAGCACAAAGTTTGGCGCGGCCCGGGCTCGAACCCGCGACCCTAAAAACATGGCGTAATCGATTCTAAATTTCATTTTTTGACGTCATCTTGCTCGTTGTCTGTCCGATTATAAATTCTGAAATCCTGGAGCAAAATCTCAAACTACAAACTTCAGAAAGACGAGGTTCACGTGGTGTCGATGATGGCCGAGATTCAAAAAGACATTGGCGTCCAACAACTCAGAAAACCCAGACAGGTACTCTTTAACAACGAGCAGAGAGCATTTGGGAACTATTTCTTTACTTCAATTCCTCAAAGATTCTCTGCTAGATTGCCCGCTCCTTCTTCCAAGGCTACCACGGCTACCCGGCCAAGCGGATCGCTTTTGGCGCGAAAACGGTGGGTTCTACAGCGCTTTTCATGTCGTAATCAGTAAATCGGACGCCAGTTAACGTGAAAAAGATACTATGTAACTTAAATTATGCCTTTAGAAAGAAGATGATGCTCAAAATCCGGAAAAACTTGGCGAAACGACGAATGAAGAGTACCAGGATGAGGCGGGTTTTTAGAGCTTTGCAGAGGCTTTTTTAATGTTTTTAAACTAATTTTCTGGCTTTATAAATGCTAAATAATCTAAATATACCGTAATCCGGGCGAAAAATTGCGTTTTTGAGCTTTTCTGGCAGTGCCCCCTCTGTGCCCCCGAAACACGCGCCACCTGGCCCACCCCCGGGGAGGGGGGTATATAAGAGACCACGTCCCTCCCAGGCAGACTGGAAATGATGACTCGAACGTGTTGTGGGAATCTCGATGAAATCCCGTGATTCGAAAGCTCGTAATATAAACGACTGATCTCTTTTTGCAATTTTTTAGGGGGCAGGCTAGCAGGGATTATTGAGGAATTTCGATCAAAAAATACTTTTTTAGGGCTACAACAATTTCGAGGAAGATCGCGTTGTCGAGGGAGCCGACTACGAAGAGCCCGGGGTAACTTTTAAAGGGCCTATGAAGGCAAAATCGTCTCAGGCTGCCCCTCCATCCTTTGGACCCCCAAAAACCATCGTATCTTCTTCCGAAACCACCGTACCCCCCTCCACCACCACCGTATCCCCCACAACCCTCATGGCATCGGTGGCGTCGGCCGTGGAGCGTCTCGTAGCCCTCATCCCCGAACCGATTACGACGCCAAAACCGGTGATAGTACAACCGAATTTCCCGAGGTATCTTAGGCGCATTTTTCGCAAATAATCTCTGCTAGACCGCCCCCGGTGTCGAGCTACGAGTTCAACCCGATTGGGCCCACGAGGGGGCCGCTGCCCTCGAGGCGGCCATTCTTTTCGACCACGGTAGCCCCGCCGCCACAACCGAAGCAGTGCGGTGAGTACGGTGGCTTAGACTTGGGCTTAGGTTTAGGCTTAGGCTTGGGCTTCCGCTTGCCTTCAATGGCCCTTTAAAACCCAGTTTTCAGTCTTCAAAACGCCAGAAGAGTGCCCCAGAGGTCCTCCAGGTCCTCCTGGAGAACGAGGATCCGATGGATCGGCTGGAGAAGACGGAAAACCCGGCCCCGCCGGAAATGACGCCGAAGACTTGCAGTTGGAGGTAGCGTGCGAATTTAAGCTTTATGAAACCTATCTTGTCGCCTAAATCTTTTAACTGGATGCCTATTTAGCTCCAACAATTATTTTCAGCCTCCCCAGCACGCCGGCTGCACCACTTGCCCCCAGGGACCCCCCCGGCCCGCCTGGTGCTCTTGGAAAGAAGGGTAGGCCTTTTTGGAGTTTGTAGTTTGTAGTTTGTAGCTTGTAGCCTGGATAAAGCTCTAAGCTTTGCTACAGACTACAATTTCGACAAGCCTCGTCCCCCAAAATTACCCTAATTTCCAGGTGCGCGCGGGCTGCGGGGAGCGATGGGAACCCCGGGCGTCCCCGGCCGAAATGGAGCCCCAGGAATGCCAGGTTCGAGCTTTAGTGTTTCTGGGTGTCATCTGACCCTAAACCTACTCAAAACCCAAAAAGCAAAAAGTTTTCCGAGGCCGCGGGTCGAACTCGGACCCTGAGATTTTGACACTAGCTCGCTAACCACTTGACCAAGTCGGGCGGGAGGGGGTCAAAACTTGCGTAAGCGTTCTAGAATTTGATTTTTCAGATCTCAGTTTTCATTGTACTTGCCAGATACCCGATTCTGAGTGTTTGAGGCAAAAAGCAAAAAGCCAAACCTCCAGGCCGCGGCCGGGGGTCGAACCCGAGCCCGATTTTGATGCCGTAATCGGTTATTTTGCAGGCGTAACTGGTGGCGAGGGGCCAATGGGGCCAGACGGCGAGCAGGGACCGGAGGGGATGGCCGGCATTGACGGGACGGCCGGGGTGGGCCCCCGTGGGCCCCAAGGAATACAGGGAGCACCAGGGGACGCTGGAGAGCAGGGAGATGAGGGAAGAGAGGGGCCGATGGGTGGAAGAGGTGAGAAAACGACCTAGGAACGTAGTAGGCAATTTTTGGAGCTCAACATTCAAAAAGCAAAAAGTTATGACCCCGGCCGGGATCGAACCCTCGGGATCCGATTACGCCAGGAAATTCCGTTTCAGGCCGCCCGGGCGATCGAGGAGCTGATGGAGAAGCCGGGCAAGAGGGCGCCGAAGGACCAGCAGGAGATCGAGGAGAGGAGGGTGAACCGGGTAAGGCTACAGAATTACAGTCTACAGACTACAGACAAGGCTACAGACTACAAATTCTCACACAAAAGACTACAACGCTACAAAAATGCGCCCAATGGCTGAATTGGAGGCCAGATTAGCGAAATCTGGAAGGCTACAGGCTACAATTTCAAACGTCCGGGCTACAAACTACAAAAACGCCCTCCTAGGTGCCGACTCGGAATATTGCCCGTGCCCGCATCGCGTCTACTCCCGCGTCGAGCTGCTCCGATCGATTGTGTAGTCTGTAGTACAGAATTTGTACTTTGTAGTCTATATTTTGTAGCCTACGATACGGAATAAATATAATTTATTAAATACAGGGTTAGATGCAAATATTGTATCCACAGCCTGAGGGGCAGCACTTTGTCCCCTTCGTGCAGTGAGTGTCGTTTGAGCACCAGGACACCTAAAATGTGCTTTTTTGGTTTTTCCGGGTTTGCTAGCGCTCAATACCACCTATTAAAGGGACAGTGACACTCACCAGTCGTGCCGTCTTCGAGCAAACGATGCCGAGCTGCTCCTGGGTGGGGCACTGGTCGGGGCCCGGCTTGCAGCACAGGTTGTTCGAGACGTCACGGCACATCTTAATCCATATTTTATGCTTTCAATGGGCCTTTAAAAGCCGAAAAATTGGTTTAAAGGATTTGGCAAGGCAAGATTCAACGAAACCACGTCCCTTATTGCCTTCAACGGCCTTTAAAAGCCAAAAATTATTTTTAAAAGGCTTGGCAAGACAAAGCCCATAGCGTCCGGACCCATTTTTGCCTTCAATGGTCCTTTAAAAGCCACAAAAATAATTTTAAGGGGATTGGCAAGGCAAAGCCCATAGCGTGCGGACCAATTTTTGCCTTCAATGGTCCTTTAAGCCCTAATAATCCCTACTAGCCTGCCCCCTTTCTTACCATTCCTCCCTGAACGCATTGCGGATGTGGGCGGCAGCGGTCTTGGTAGAATTTCCGTTGGCAGGTGGGTGGCGGGGCTGGAAATGTTGTAGTTTGTAGTCGGCGCCTTTTGATGGCGTAATCGGATGGCCTAGCGTCTCCAAACTACAAATAAAGCCTAATTAGCTGACGGCTTGGCGCTTTTCAAAAGAAAAATCGAATTTTTAGCTAAAATAGCGCGTTTAGGTTTTCCTGGCGTAATCAATTCGGAAACAGGCCCTTTAATGGCGTAATCGGTTATCCCAAAGGCTCTAAACTACAAATTTGGCCTAATTGGTTGACGACTTGGCGATTTTCAAAAGAAAAAAAATTGAATTTGAGCAAAAATAACGATTTTACGATTTCATGGCGTAATCGATTAGGCCATGTATTTTTCTCGGGTTCCGCTGCATTCCTATCGACTCACGGGGTACTGTAGTGGTCGTCGGGGCCTCTGTGGGAGGCGAATACCCCTTCGCCTCGCATTCCGGGGTGTAGATGCCCAACAAGTGCAGATACTCGCACCGCTCCATCCGGTCTGGGGCGGCCCTAAAATTGTAGTTTCTAGCCTAGCGGGTTTTTCGGGTTGGAATCTGTAGTCTAGCTGCCAGTAAGACGAAAAATTGCCTTAACCCACCCATTGCTGTTCTTCCGGCTGCGCAGGATCACGAACTCGTCCCCGTTGGCCGCCTCCAGCTCGGAGGACGACTCTGCAATGGCTTCAATGGTCCTTTAAAATTGAGGTTCTATGTTTTTGGACAAATTGGACGATAGATAGATCAACGCAAAAAAAACTAGAGACTCAGATTGGCAATCCAAGCCGAGTTTGGGAGTCGAGGGTTCGATCCCGCCCGAGGTAAAAGTTTTTTGCTGTTTGCTAAAAACGCGATTTTTACGTGGATTTTTAGGGTAGCTACTGGAAGCTGAGTCACAACAAGCAAAAACGCAAAAAAAAGCTTTTAAAGGGACCAGGAAGCCAATAAATTCGGATCGAGGGTTCGATCCCTTCCGAGGTCAAAATTTTTTGCTTTTTGCCAAAAATCCAATTTTTTTGCGCGATTCGATAGTAGACCTACCAGTCGGCTGCCCGTCCCAGGGAAAAGCCTGGGTGGCCGTGAGGAACATCGGGAGGAGGCAGGAGACGAGCATGGCTTCCGGTACCCTGGTCCCAACAGGGCAGCTGCCATTTATACCGGCCACATTCAGATCCGGATGATGATGATGAGGGGGGAGGGCACTAAGGAGTGGACAAACAACTAGCGTCACACAGACAGAGAGACAGAGAAAGGGGGCAAACAAACAGACAGAGAGTGATACCAGGGGGGATCAGCCATTGTCCCGCACAAGGTGGGGGGGGGGGCAAAGATGCCGTTGCGGGACCCAAATCTGATTAGCGCTTAGGCTATCAGCTTGGCAGCATGCCAGATCAGACATTGGCAGCGAAAAAAAAGCAAAAAAAAAACCGGATTTTCCAGAAAATTTTGAAAAATTAGCTTTTGGGGCCATTACGACATGAAATTCGGGTCAAAATTTCTCAAAATTTGTAGTTTGTGGGCTTTGACGGGCTGGCAGCCGGCCATAAAAGCCAGTGACACAAAAAAAGCAATCGAAAAAAGGTAACATTTTTGACAAAAAATTAGATTTCCGAAGTTTTCGACATTCGATTACGCTAGGAAAATGGAAACCTCCATAATGGGCTAAAAATGGGATTTTAGTTAATGGCTCTACCAGTTGGCAGGTATAGGTGGAAAATAAAAACTGGTCGTCGCGAAAACCCCCCGTTAACAGTCCAGTACCGAAATTTCGAAATTTGCATCCCGAACCGGGATCCCGAGAGGACGGAAGAGAAAAATCTGCACAAAATCGCCACTTTCCCGCCCGGCTTCATCTCGTTCGGTAGTTTCTCCTCGTTTTAAAGGGACAGCGACACCTCTACAGTATGCCCTCCGAGAAGAAGGGCTCGTACCTGACGCTGAAGCGGATGCGCAACTCGTCGCAGACCCCCGGCGAGCCGTTGCCCGACTACCCGTCAGCGAAATGCCCGGAGGGATGCCCGCCGCCGGTCCGCGGCACCGTCACCCTCAAGGAGCGCAACAAGCGCTGGCGCCGCACGCGCAGGTGATTTTTATGGCGTAATCGAATCCCAAATCCCGAATTCCATGGCGTAACCAATTATCCCCTTGCTCAGGTTCTACGCCGAGCTGGCCCGCGGCCACCTGAAGCTGTGGAAAAACAAGAAGGAGAAGGAGGACAAGGACGCCGGGCTCACGTCGGCATGGTCGACAAAGATTGATATCGGCGCCGTGACGGTGGTGCCCGAGAAGAAGCAGCAACGCTTTGCCCTCCAATTCCCCAAGAATACACAGGTAAAGTAGAGGCTTGGTAGAGTTTTTCAAGCGCTTTCGAATGGTGTATAAAACATTACGCTAGGTAATTCCCGGAGAAAGTTATAGCTGTTTAAAGCCTCAACCCTGGACTACAAACTACAATCGACCACATCTTGAGATAGGAATGTCGGATTTTTATGTTTTATAGCTCGTTTTGTAGAGTTTTTCAAGGGCTTTCGAATGGTGTATCTTACGTGACGATAGCTAATTCATACAGAAAGTTCTGCGGGTTTAAAGGGATAGTGACAGCGATTTACCTATCGTAATCGATTGCAGATCCTGGCCCCGGTGGACGCGTCGACGTACGACGTGTGGCTGGAAGGACTGCGCCACCATCGCCTCTACAAACAGGCCGGAGGAGGAGGAGCGGCTGAAGGGTAGGTCTCTCTCTCTCTCTCTCTCTCTCTCTCTCTCTCTCTCTCTCTCTCCGTCACTTCCTGACTGGCAGATATCCGATTCTGAAAGTTTGAAGCAAAAAGCAAAAGATCTGCCGCGGCCGGGGGTCGAACCCGGGTCGTCAGATTGTCGGCAAACCTCTTATCCACTCGGCCATGAGTTCAGCCCCATTTTTCTCGTAAAACTGTGTCTAATTTCCTCCTCAGTACCAGCGGAGCCACCTCGCCGCCGCAGGACGCCTCCGGCGAGCTCGACGAGAATGACAACCCGTGGGTTTTGCCAAGAAGCCGCCGAATTTCAGAGCGTAATCGATTGGTCTCTAGGGTTTCCGGTGCCCTTAAAAGTGTAAAAACTTGATTTTTGGCCATAATGGCATACAGTCAGATCCGGAACATCGAAAAAACGGGGGTTTTTTGGTCCCACCCCAAATTCCGAATTTCATGGCGTAATCGATTGGCTTCTGGGTTCCGGGTGCCTTTAAAAGTGCAAAAATTTGTACTTTTCAGCGTAGCCGCCCACTCCCCGGATGACGGCTCGGCCCCTGCCAACGAGGAGAAGAAGATGTGCGAGGGGCTCGAGGCGACCGCCAAGGTGATGGACGACGCGAAGGAGCTGTTCGCCATGTCGTTGGAAGTGGCGTCGAGTCTCGTCGGGACCGCCGAACAGCTCAACAAGTTGCAGCGGCAGATGAAGGTCCGATTTTCATGCAAAAAAAGCAAAAAGCAAAAAAATTGTCGTGGGCGGGGGTTGAACCCGGACCGCCAGATTGATAGCCAACCTCGCTAACCACTTGACTCTGCCGTTTCAGGGCACCCTCGTCGAGATGAAGCGTGAGGTGATGGCGATCAAGGCGGGAGGGCGAGGGCTGCAGCTGACGCCCGAGTCGTCGATGCACACCGCTCGATTCAGTAAGCGGGAGAGAGCGAGAGAGAGAGAGAGAGAGAGAGAGAGAGAGAGAGAGAGAGAGAGAGCGAGAGAGAGAGAGAGAGAGAGAAAGAGAGAGAGAGAACGAGAGACAAAACCCTTTTCCAGAATCGGCCGAGGAGCTCGAGGCGTTCGAGGACGCGAAGGAGAAGCAGAGCGCCGTCGCCCTGGAGCAGGAGAAGAAGTGAGCCGACGTCTTCAAGCCGTTCACCCTCCCCCCTTTCCAGCGATCTGCTCGAGCGCTCGCGCAAAGTGTTGGAGGAGACGCAGCGCGTGGCCGAGCCCCCGTCCGATCAGATGAGCCAGACGTCCGGGGCCGTCGAGGAGGCCGTCACCGCCCCCATGCAGGTGGGCGAGCAGTTCAACAGGATTTCATAGCGTAACCTAATTTTTCAGCCGGTCGTTTTCTGCGCGCCGCGGCCGCGTCGCACCTGCCTGCCCGCGAAGATGATGGCCGCCGAGGGGCTCGGGATGGGCGGGCTGGCCAGGATGGCCCTCAGCAGGTACTTTTTTGCCTTCAGCGGACCTTTATAAGTTGAAAAATCCGTTTTAAAGGGACGTAGAAGGCAAAATCCATAGCCCGGGCGTCGTCTTGTGCCTTCAATAGGTCTTAAAAACCACTAAAGTAGTTTTAAAGGGACAAAGATGGCAAAATCCATAGCGGGACACGCGTTTCCGACTTAAATGGGCCTTTAAACCCCCCGCCGATAACAGAACAGTACCATCGTTTCCCCCTCCCAGGGCCGGCCTCCCCGTCTCCTTCTTCGAGCCGCTGTCGGCCATCCAGTTCCTATGCGAGGAGCTGCGCTACAATCAGCTGCTGGCCCAGGCCGTCTCCGCCCGGGATCCCGTCGATAGGATGGTACGGAATTTTGAGATTTTCATGGCGTAATTCATCCCAAAATTGCGAAAATTCCGGGAAACAGCCGATTACGGTAGGAAATCCGTTGCTTTCTGTAGGCGTTGGTGGCGGCGTTTGCCGTCTCGGGCTACTCGAACACGAAGGGACGCTCCCGGAAACCGCTGAACCCCATCCTCGGCGAGTCGTTCGACTACGTCGAGCCGACGTGGCGCTTCCATGGGGAACAGGTAAGCCGAAGCCTAAGCCAAGCCTAAGCTAAGCCTGTTCAGGTCTCCCACCATCCCCCGATCACGGCTGGCTTTGCCGAGGGCACGGGCTGGGTGTGGTGGCAGACGATGGACCCGGTCACCACCACCTCCAAGCTGTCCGGAACCATCGAGGTGGGCCGGAGTTTTGTAGAGCTTTTCAAGGGCTTTCGAATGGTGTAGGTCACGCTACGAAAGGTAATTCTTAGCCAAAGTTATGGCCATTTTAAGTTTGTGCCCCAGGCCACAAACTACAATCGATCGTATCTCGGGATACAAACATCAGATTTTCATGTTTTATAGCTCATTTTGTAGCGTTTTTAAAGAGCTTTCGAATGAGGTATATAACGTTACGATAGCTAATTCCTGGACAAAGTTATAGGGCCTAGTAGGTTCAATCGATTACGCCATGTAATTCACCCGTCTTCAGCTGACCCAAAGCCTGCCGATCCGCCTGAAACTGGCGACCGCCGACGGGATGGAGCAGTACGCCATCGAAAAGGTGCACACCACCATCGAGAAGCCAACGGACCCCGAGAAGAGGAAGGTACGCAGCAGAGAGCATTTGCGGAACGGAGGCCACGCCCCCTTTTCGTCTAGGTGAGCCACACGGGCAAGATGGTGATCACGTCGACGAACGGGTACTCGTGCGAGCTGCACTTTGTCGCGAATAGGGAGGTGAGCATGACTGAATCTCTCTCTTTCTCTCTTTCTCTCTCTCTCTCTCTCTCTCTCTCTCGCTCTCTCTCTCTATCGCTCTATTTGCTTCAATGGCGATTCTGAGCTTTTGGAGCAAAAAGCAAAAAGTTTGTAAGTCCCGGGAGTCGAACCCGGGTCATCAGATTGGTAGACAAGACCATGAATTTCGGGGCTGGCTTTTTGGCGAAAACTCGTGTTTTTTGCAGCTTCGCGGCGACATCTTCAAGGGCGAGGTGGTGGCCTGTCGGCTGGCCGGCCACTGGGACAAGCAGTTGACCAAGTAGGGTTTTTCTGTCTCTCTCTCTGTCTCTCTCTCTCACTCTCTCTCTCTCTCTTTCGCTCACTCTCTCACTCCAGGGTCGCCACCACCGGTGCGCAGTCGTCCCTCTTCCAGGCGGCCGACGAGGAGTTCGGCGAGTACTATGGCTTCAAGTAGGGGGAAAGGCTAGAAACTACAAACTACACCTTTTTACAGCTCGTTCACGATGACGCTGAACGAGCCGGTGACGCCGGCCGACTCGGCCCCGCCTACCGACTCCCGGCTGCGCCCCGACCAGCGGGCCCTCGAGAACGGCAATCCCGGGCAGGCGGCCAAGCTGAAGAAGAAGCTCGAGGAGGTCAGCCAGGGGGGAACTGATTACGACATGAAAATGGCCGATTTTCATGGTGTAATCGATTGAAAAATGCAGAATTTCCGGGCGTAACCGATTACGCCACGTATTTTTTTGCAGGCGCAGCGCGTCCGCGGCAAGTCGCACGCCTTCACGCCGCTGTGGTTCGACAACATGGGCGACGAGATGACGCAGAAGAGCATCTACATGCCCAATATGAAGTGGGTAGATGAAGTCGAAGCCACGCCCAAGCTACAGACTACAAACTACAAATTCTAGGTACTGGACCGAGAAGGAGCGCCACTTTGCCGGCGTCCACTTTCCCGACATTTTCACCGTCTGAGCCGCCCGGCCGGCTACAGGCTACACACTCCACTCCAATCGACCATTAACCCCCCCGACAATTCATCCCTGGAATTTGGCTCTCTCGCTCTCTATCTGTTCTCTCTCTCGCTCTCTGCGTGTCTCTCTCCCCCACTCTCTCGCCACTCGCTACTCGCTACCGCCTGTGATTAAGCCCCGCCCCTTTTTCTCTTTTTTTCTATCGCTAAAGTGAGAAAACGCTCAATATGTTTCCCGCGCCCCGGCAAATGGTCTCTGCTAGCCTGCCCCGCCCCTTCTCGGTGTACTCGAATAAATGACTTTGCGTTAGAGGAGTGGGCAACGAGCAGAGATTCTTGAGGAAACGGGCCGATACTGCCAGATGCAGTGTCGTAATCGGTTGCTGTCGGCGCGTTGGTGATTTCATGGCGTAATCGGTTGGAATTTAGTGGCGTAATCGATTGAACGCGAATTTCATCGCGTAATCGCTAAATCTGCAATTTCTGGGCGTAATTGGATGGGTGCGAATTTCGTGGCGTAATCGATAGCGCGTTTCAGCAAGAGGCCCAAAAGGATAGTGAGGGAGAGAGAGCGAGCGAGCGAGAGAGAAAGAGAGAGAGAGAGAGAGAGAGAGAGAGAGATGGATAGAGAGAGAGAGAGAGATGGATAGGAGAGAGAGAGAGAGAGAGAGAGAGAGATGGATAGAGAGAGAGATGGATAGAGAGAGAGAGAGAGAGAGATGGATAGAGAGAGAGAGAGAGAGAGATGGATAGAGAGAGAGAGAGAGAGAGAGAGAGAGAGAGAGAGAGATGGATAGAGAAAGAACGTGATAAGGATGATAACCCAAATTCCTAGACCTCCCTATCATGCTCGCCTTCCCGATCCGCGTTCATTAAATCATGAGGGTGGCTATCGGCTGGTGTCTCGTCTTCGCTGGGCTAATCGGTGCAGGTAGGCACAGGCTTGGCTTAGGCTTAAGCTTCCGCTTCAATATCTCTAGAAAACCTCGAGCTCGATCTCGCCAACATCCTCTCCCCCTTCGACCTCGACGCCGAGTTGGCGGCGTTCAGCAACGAGTGCCTGACCGATGACGACCTCGTGGGACTATGGGACCACAAGCTGAAGGCGTTCGCCGCGCGAGCGCTCGGTTCCTACCTACCCCTGGCCGCCGCCGAGACCATAGGTAAATTTTCGGTTTCCAGGTGTCACTGTCCCTTTAAAGTCATTTTAAGGGTTGGGTAGGATAGCAGATATCATTGGGGAAGCGATTTTTGCCTTCTGTGGTCCTTTAAAACCGAATTTCGAGCTGTTAACTTCCACTTAGGGTTTTTAAAGGGATGGTGACACCTAGAAAATCGTCTCTAAAGCTAGCAGAGACCATTGGTGAACGATTTTTGCCTTCCATGGTCCTTTAAAGCGGGTTTTCTAGCTGTTCCCGTCCATTTAGAACCTCTAAAGGGATGGCGACACCCATAAAATTGCGTTTAAAGGGCCACTAAGCCTGACGTACCCATCCTAAATGATCGCTGCTAGCTTGCCCCGGCCATTAAAGGGGTCTGTACACCAAATTTCAGGCCTCCAAGAGCTGCGCTCCGCGCTGAACATGAGCTCGATACCGCCGTGGACCTACTACAGGGATTACTATAATTATCAGGGCCAAGAGCTCGTGGAGAGGAACGCCCAAAGGGAAAGAGAACTCGCCGCCGCCAAGACGCTTGAGGAATACTTCGAGCTGAGAGATCCGAGTAGCCACAGGGTATCGCTGGATAGCACGTTTCTCGTCGAGACAAGCATGCCCCCGGCTGTCGCTTATATGGATACACGATTTCCGGTCATTCGGAGGATTTTTAGGTGGGTCTTTTTCGCTCGCTCTCTCTCACTTTCTCTCTCACTCCCTCTCCCTCTCTCTCTCTCCCCACGTCCCTCAAAAATCCTGCCTTCAATGGTCCTTTAAACCATTTTAAAGGCCGATTGGACTCGGGGCAGGCCAGCAGAGGCGCTTTGGGGAAAATTTCTGACTTCAATGGGCCTTTAAAATCAATTTTCTAACTGTTACCATCCCTTAAAAGCCTCTTAAAGGACAGTTGAAGTCAGGGTAACCTAGTAGAGATCTCTAGGGTCCTTTTCTGCCTTCAATGGCCCTTTAAGACTCGGCAAGCTGGTCGAGATGCTTTGGGAAAAATTTTCCGACTTCGACGGCCCAAAAATTCGATTTTTTACGTGTCACCATCCCTTTAAACCGTTTTAAAGGACCCCTGAAGGCAGGGCAAGCTAGCAAAGACCATCTACACGTAAATTTAGCCACCATTTAGGCACAAAATGGAAGAAGTTGTCCCTCCGGCCGGAACCCCCCTCGACCGCCCCACCATCGACCGCGCCATCACCGAATTTGAGGCCATCTCCCGGCGCGTGGACAAAGCAATCGATAAATTGGTGCTCTTCCCGACCCACAAATGCTACAACCAAATCCATGCTGAAGAAGCAGCCGCGGCCCGGAAACGAAAGATGGTCGAAAACTCGAAATTGATGAAATACTGATGAAAAATAAATACTTGACCACCAAAAATTAGTCTGTTAATGCGTTCAGGACCTGAATTTAAATCCCCCATTTATCATTTTGTTTTGTAGAGTTTTTCAAGGGCTTTCGAATGGTGTATGAAACGTTACGATAGCTAATTCTTGGAGAAAGTTATGACGGCTTGAAGTTGACCCCTCGGCTCGGTAAGCTAGCAGAGATTTTTTAGGAAAGGGGCGTGGCCTGGCCTAATTTTTTGACGCACTTTGCAGAACTTTTTTAGGGCTTTCGAATCGTGTCAAAATCATTACGATAGCTAATTCCTAGCCAAAGGTATGCGGGTTGACTCGCTAGAGGGGAGGCTCTTAGGCGTACAAGGCTTGTTAGGCTCTGGCTTTGGCTTAGGCTTAGGCTTAGGCTTAGGCTTAGGCTTAGGGTTAGGCTTAGGCTTAGGCTTAGGCTTAGGCTTAGGCTTAGGCTTAGGCTTAGGCTTAGGCTTAGGCTTAGGCTTAGGCTTAGGCTTAGGGTTAGGCTTAGGCTTAGGTTTCTCAAACGTTCTCCGCTGGTTTGCCCCAATTTTCCGTAGGGGTAGTGTGGCCTTCGATGCGTGTCAACATAGTAGTTGTATGGAATAGAGGGGGGGTCGAGTCATTCAATGCCCCCCCATACCTAGTCGTAACAAGTTGCGAGAGACGTGGGGGTCCGATTGTCCGCCAATATAAAGGGCATCGGGCAGAGAATGCCCCCCAGGGGGCATGAACCAGATAAATTTGGGTGTACCTGCCCAATTTTGGAGACGAATTTGGTTGCGTAATCGATTCTCAGAGACATTTTGACGTTTTTCATCACGTAATCGGTTCTAGAAGGCCGTTTTCCTGACGTAATCGCTTGGAATGTCCTATTTTGATAATGTAATCGATTTTCGAAACCCGATTTTCATGGTGTAATCAATTTGAAGTCTCGCTTTTCATAGCGTAATCGCTTCAAAAAGTTGATTTTCATAGCATAACCGATTGAAAAGCGCGATTTTCCTCGCGTAATAGCTTGGAATGCCCTATTTTGATAATGTAATCGATTTCCAAAACTTCCTTTTCGTGGCATAATCGATTGGAACTCCTGATTTTCATGGCGTAATCGATTGAAAGTCTTATTTTCGTAGCGTCATCGGTTCTAGAACCACATTTCATATCACGATTTTCAGCGTAATCGCTTTCTCCAGCTGTCACAGTCCCTTTAAAATTGGTATACAGATCAAATTTCATAGCGTAATCGATTCGGCTTGGATTTTCATCCTGTAATCGATGCCAGGGAGCCTTTTTCGCGATTTTCCGTGTTTTTCATTGCGTAATCTATTAACCTGAGCTGTCACGCTCCCTTAAAAGTCAATTCTCTAGTCCTTATGGCTCAAATTGGGCCCCCACCAAATAATTAGGGGCCCACTAGAGGGGGCGTGGCGGGGGGTTTTCCGGCCCGGCTTTTCGTGCCTTTTCAGGGTCTCTCCCCTTGGCTAGAATTGAATATAGCCCGAGGGGGCATTTTGAGGGAGGAAGGGGAGGGGAGCTGGGAAAAGACTTGTATACTAGAGGAGTCCGACTCCCTTGGGCCTATTCTAAGGAGTTTCTCTCTCTCTCTCCTTCTCTCTCCCTCCCTCTCTCTCTCTCTCTCTCTCTCTCTCTCTCTCTCTCTTCAAAAATCTGGGCCTTATGATTCCTGCCTCGGAAATTAGCTTCCGATTTCCTCAAGAAATTCTGCTAGCCTCCCCCTCACGGTTCCGACAAGCTAGCAGAGATTCTAGAGGAATTGTGAGTTTTTGGCTTCAATGGCCCTTTAAAGGCAATTTTCCAGGTGTCGCCATCTCTTTAAGAGGGCAGGTTAGCAGAGATTCTTCGCGGAATTGGAGCCAAGAAGTAGTATAGCCTTTAGCTATGCTTTTCGCCGTGTTCTCAGCCCCCCGCTTTTACCCCTAGGGAATGGCTTTTGCCTGGCCGCCCCTCATTGTTATGCCTTCTTACCCGCCCCCCAAAGGCTAAAAGGGCAAACGCCCGCAGAAATTCCCTTTCAACCGCCCGCCTAGCACTGAATTCCTCAAAGAATCTTTGCTAGCTTACCTAGCTTGGGCTTGGGCTTAAGCCTAGTTTTTTTAGGTCAAAACTTAGCTTAGGCTTAGGGTTGGTCCTAAGATTTCGTAAGCGAATACAAATACAAACGCTCCTTTGCCTTCATTGGTCCTTTAAAAACTTTTAAAGGGACAGCGACACCTATAAAATCGTTTTTAAAGGACCATTGAAGCCAAAAAACCCTCTGTTTCGTCCCTTCTTGCCCAATTCCTCAAAGAATCTCTGCTAGCCTGCCTTTTTTTCCAATCGATTACGCCATTTTTTTACCCCGTTTGGCCTCTTGCAGAGATGATTTGGGAATCGATTACGCCATTTTATCCGCTTCCTGGCTATCCATTTACGACATGTATTCCAAATTCAGATGCTGCTCCAGCTCGTGCTCCTCTTCGGTCTCCTAACGGCCGCCGAATCTCTGGATTGCTTCTCATGCGGCGTCTTTCTAACCGCCCCGAGCCAAGGTAATTTTCAGGCAGGCTAGCAGAGATTCTTTGAGGAATCCGGGCCTGCTAATGACTTCTTAAAGGATCTCAGCTAGCCTGCCCTTATCGCTATTTTTCCAGAATGTCGCGGAAGCCCTCTGAACGTCACCTGCCACCCTGATAACCTCGGCTGCGTCAAGATCACCGCCCCGAATACGGTAGGGCAAGCTAGCAGGGATTTTTTTGAGAAATTGGAGGGGCAGGCTAGCAGAAATTCTTTGAGGAAATTTAGCTAGATTTTGCCTTCAATGGTCCTTTAAAACCTGTTTTCAGGACGGAACCTTCTATGTGGAGAAGCGGTGCGCGGAAAAGGAGGACGACCTCGATGGGGGGTGCTCGAAGATCACGATCCGGGGGTGGGTTCTGGGTTTCGATAGCGAAATGGGTTCAGGGGCAGGCTAGCAGAGCATCTTGGGGAATTTCGGCTCGGTTTTTAATGGCGTAATCGATTTTTTTGGCGGCTGGCAGGCTAGCAGAGATAATTTGCGGAAATTCTCAAAACGTTTTCAGGTTAATCGGCGAGCAGTGCGTATGCCACGACGATCTCTGCAACGGCCAGGCTACTATAGCCCAGAATTTTCACCTAATTTTTGGATTTTTAACGTTTTTTAGCTGTTTTACCGCTTACGCCATGTAATGTTTCTGAAGAAAATTTCTACATTTTTTAGAGGAAATTCCATACTTTAAAAGATTATGCGGGTAAAAATGTATAAATAAGCCAAAAAAAATTGATAAATACTTTATTTGCAACAAATTTACATACACAACAAAAAAGCGAGACAGAGAGAGAGAGAGAGAGAGAGAGAGAGAGAGAGAGAGAGAGAGAGAGAGAGAGCGAGCGAGAGAGAGAACGGGGGGGAGAGGGGAGAGAGAGGAGAGGGGGGGAGAACTGAAAGCCCGATTTTGATAGAGTGGGAGCAGAAAAAAGACACAGTAGTAAGTAGTATCATTAGTACGAAGTACAACCCGGACGCCGATATAGTACATTTTTGGCCAATTTACAGAGTTTTTGAGCGAAAAATAGATCTTTTCGGGTTTTAAAGGGACAGTGACAGGGCATTTTCATGCCGTAATCGATTCCCGGCAAGCTAGCAGAGATTCTTTCGGGAATTCTCATGAGTTCGGGGTGAGCAGGGTTGAGCCCCTCGATGGAGCAGGAGCCGGATGGGGCAAATTCGGGTTGGCCGGGTGGAGCGGCGGCAGAATCGGGCCCTGGATGACGCCGATCGCGGCCGGAAGGGGTGGAGGAGGCCCGAGACCCTGGTTCGCCTGAAAATTGGGCCTTAAAGGGCTTATGAAGCCGAAAATCCAAAAAGCAAAAAGATAGCCGTGGCCGGGGGTCGAACCCGGACCCCGAGAATGACAACTAAACACGCTACCCACTTGACTAGGCTGAAAAACATCGCGTAACCGGTTAAACTAGGATCTTAAGCCGCCGTTCTCCTTTTTGGAAGTCAGCCAGCCATTTCTGAGCTTTTGGAGCAAAACGCAAAAAAATTGGCGCAGCCGGGAGTCGAACCCGGACCTGTTAATTCAGCTTAAAACCACAAAACCCAACCTGATCGGCAATATCAAAGTCCTCATCGTCGTACTCGATATCCGGGGCCATGAAATAGTTGAGGGGAGAGAGCCAGATGTCGTCGCGGATGATCTGGAATCGAGGGCAGGCTAGCGGAGATTCTTTGAGGAAACAGAGGCCAGATAGCACAGATTCTTGGCGGATATTACCTCGGCTACGTCATCAAATCGCGGATTCATATTGGTGAATAGCCATCCGCAAAAGGAGAGGCCGAACATGGGCTCCTCCTCGTTGTGCTCGTAGACGCCAATCTGAAAGGCTTGGCTTCGACTTGGCTTTGGCTTTGGCTTAAGTTTAGGCTTAGGCTTAGGCTTAGGCTTAGACTTAAGCTCGGCTTAGGCTTGGGCTTAGGCTTAGGCTTAGGCTTAGGCATAGGCTTAGGCATAGGCTCACTTTCTCCTGCAACCACAAAATCTCGGTCGTCGTGCAGTACGGCTCCGGCTCCGCTCGGGTCCAATAGTCCTTGATCACCTCCTGGTTTTCGATGAAGGGATTGGGGTAGAAGCGGAAGATCAGCTGGAAGCCGTCCCGCGGATCGCCCTTCCACTCGAGCTACAATAAATGGTATTTGCCAGCTTACCACGGCAATTCCGCAAAGAATCTCTGCTAGCTTGTCCTTTTCAATCGATTACGACATTTAATTCCGCGCTAACTAGCAGAGATTCTTTAGGAGCCTAAGAATCTTCCCACTTACCTCAATATTTTTCAAAAAGGACAAAAGCGGCTCCTCGTCCTCCTCGATCAACGAGCTGATTTGGGGATGGTTCATGATCTGAAAAATCCATAAATAGATTTTTTTATAGTTTTAATGATTTTTATAGTGTAATTGGATGCCAGTTAAGATATCCCTAAGCTTTAAAAAGATCGCTCACCACCGTAAACCAAAATTCGGGGATTTTGTCGACGACCTGGGCGCGGTCGGCAAAGTGCGGGGCCCTGCGGAGGCCGAATTTGTGCTCAATCTGCAAAATAAAAGTCTTTAATCCTATTTAAAGCTCTACTAAGTTATACTAGACCACAAACTACACCAAATTCCACCAAAAAAACTCTCACCAATATGACCTCGTCGCTCTCGCGGTCGGCAATCGCGTCAAGTTCTGTCTGCACCTCGTCGAGCTCGCGTAACAACTGAAAGTCGCTTTTCGTATATTTCAGGCGATTATCCTGAAAGAGTTTGCTAGCTTGCTCGCCGGACTTTCCCTAAAAACCGCTGCTAGCTCGCCTGACTCACATTTCGCGCCTCCTCCGGGATCAGGCTGTCCAGCTCCTGCAGCTCGGCCTCGTCGTAGCGTTGCGGCCACTGGGCGGCCATTTTTTTGCAGACCTGGAAAGGATAAACTACAATCTACAGATTTTTTTGCTTCAAAAACGAGAGTATAAACTTCAGATGGCCTAGAAAAAGCGGAAAAATGAGAAAATTCCCAAACATTTGGTATCATTATAAACGTTGCCTATCAGTTTAGCTAAATAAAGTTTTAAAAATTGGAAAACTGGGCAGCCGAGGTGGGAAATTGGGGAAGTGTTGCGATTGGGCGGCCTTGGCGAATCCAGGGCATCGCCGCTTCCTATGAGGGCATGCTATTCGGGTTGTACAAGGAGCCTCGTGTAGCCGCTGCACACGTTTTCTCTGTTTATCCACCCTGACCACCCCCGGTTGCAGACAGCCGCCTAAGTTGCTAAAACACGCACTAAAAACTAAAATTCTTATAGATAACGCTAAAATGAATATTATACTGTAGAATGGGCACTTTTTAGAGCCTTCCTAGACCCAGTTTTATCGATTTTTGATGTCATAAAGTTCTTGTCCCTCGGAAGAAGTTGTAAAATCTCATTTTCCATCCCTAAAATACACTAGAAACTAAAAATTCATATGCTTAGCGTTAAAATTGTTAGATTACAGTATAAAGGGCACTTTTTAGAAGATCACGAGGTCCTCTTTTGTCGATTTTTTAGGACGAAAAGCTTTTTGCGAGTCGAAAAAGGCTGTAAAATCATGATTTTTATATCGTTTTCGATGTTTTGGAAGCTGCTTAACCGTATAAGCTTGTTCTGTGGAGCGGAGGCTTTAAAATATAGGCTGGTTTGGCAAAAAATCGCATATTTTCCAAGCCAATCGATCGATTATCAATTTTCGACCTTCAAAAAGCAATCGAAAAAGTTTAGTTTTATCGTTTTTTTAAGCTTTTCTTCTTTCTATGTGATTTTGAGAGTCTAGACGTCTTTAAATCCATTTTTCCCACTTTCTTTTCTGTATTAAAGATTTAAACTGAGTTTAATTTTCCCTTTTTTCCAGATGGAGCTCTCGTGCGACATCGACGACAATCGTTGGGTGGTCGTCCGGCCCTCCACCTCGTCGGATGGTTCGTTTTTTTGGTTTAACTGTTTTAACCAGGTGATTTATAGCTTAAAAACCAGTTTTTTTAGTTTGATTGGTTTAACTAGGTTTTTGTAGCGTTAAAAATCGGGTTTTATAGATTTAAATTATATGTCCAAAGTTTTACGCCAATATTTAGACCCTCTGTGCCTGGAGCTTCTCCTCCGCTGCAAGCACAACGACGCCATCTTTGCCACCCGCGAAATCAAGTGGACCCCGAAGGAGCCGATGCCGCAAAAGGTTTCTACTTTATTTTATCGCTTCTTGCTAGCTTGCCCCGCCCCGGCAGGCTAGCAGAGCTCGCTAGGGAAAGCCAAAAACCACGGAAAAAGTTTAGGAAAGCAAGAAAAAAAAGTTTTTTGGACGTTTTTTAACGATTTCCGCTTTTGAAAAGTGCTGAAACTGAAAAGCATGAATTTTTTTAAAGCTGAAAAACGTCGAAAAAAGTATTTTTTCCTCCCAAAAGATCTCTGCTAGCTTGCCTCTCCGAGAAAACGTATATTTTTATCAATTCCTAAAAAAACCTATTTTAATGCATTTTTGAACGTTTGCTGTGTTCCCTAGCGATCTCTGCTAGCTTGCCTTTAAAAAAGGCAATTTTCTGAGGCGATACGGTTTTTAAACTTGAGTTTTTCATCTGGAAAACCTAAAATCGTGAAAAACCCCGTCTTTCAGCTCACCTACGACGCCGAGCTGTCGATGATCTCGCTGACGGGCAGCACGATGAAGGTCGACACGCCATATAGGTAATTTTCCGCTAAAAAACCCCAGAAATTTTAATTTTTTTTACAGTATCAAAGCCGCGAAGGTGATCTGCCCGGATTTGGCCGACGCGCCGCAGCGTGTTATCACGTAATTTTGCCCAAATATGTCGAAAAATTATTTTTTTAGGCTAAAATCCTTCCGGAGCGCCGAGCCAGCAGCCGACTCGAGCGATCGTCTCGGCATCTTTCTCGCCATTCTCGACCTCGTCAACTCACAGGTATAGCGGGATTTTAGTGGCGTTATCGATCTGGGATATTTTTATTACTCAAAAACGCCATAAAAAATTGATTTTTGCTTGATTGTGCAGTTTTCGCCAGCTTTTAGTGCCTACTCGATTCCGGGTGGTGGATTTATTAGCGTAATCGATTTTTAGGACTGATTTTAGTGCCATAATCGATTTGGCGGATTTTTATTTGTGAAAACTCCAAAAATTATCGCTTTTCAGTTAGATTTTAGTGACGTAATAGGTTTTGGAGTTGAGAATTTACTAGCGTAATCGTTTTCGCCTCCTGATTTTTGTGGCGCAATCGAAACTGAGGCTATTTTTAATGCCGAGATTTTAGGGCCGGAATCGATTCGGAGCCTATTTTTATTGCTGAAAAAAACCAGAAAATCTCTTTTTAGCTTGATTTTGATGACGTAATCGATTCAGGGATCTTTTTTACCCTCAAAAACGCCAAAAAATCCGCTGTTTAATGGCGTACTCGATTAAAACCTATTTTTTCAAAATATGCTTTTTTTTCAGGGCCGCGACAAGGAGTGGAAGGCCCTGAAAAAGCGGGTGAAGAGCGTGGAGCAGATGCCGGACCTGCGCGGCCACTTTTCGCACTACGAGCAGAAGCGGCTGATCGACTGCCTCGACGCCAAGGAGGACAGCCCCTCGTTTCTCACCATCGCCAAGGCCCTCGCCGCCGCCAATGTTTTTGGGTACCGGTGCGTTTTATGGAGTTTTTAAAAAATTGAAAACGTATTTTTGAGCTTTGGCATTATCGGGGGGGGGGGGTTTAAGGATCCAATTTTTCTGATAAAAATAGAGGAAATGTTTCTAAAACTGTTTTTCTAATATCATTTAGCATAAAAATTTGCAAATTGTGATGAAAAAATACAAAAATATCCATTTTTTTTCTTCCAAAAATACCGATTTTCGACAAAAATTTCGGCTAAAGATGAAAAATGAAAAAAATAATTTTTTCGGCCTGAATTATGTTTATAATTTACTAAAAAGTATTGAACATTTACGATTTAGATTTTTAGGGTTTCAAAGATGCATTTTGGCCATTTTATGTTTAAAAATGCCTAAAAATTTTTGTAATTTTTTTTGTGTTTTTTCACTTGACTAAATTTTACTAAAAACGCTTAAAATACTTGCTCTTACGTTCAAGGAGTTTCTGAATTCATAGGAAAAAATTAGCCCCCCCCCGCTAATGCAGAAGATCCTGTTTTTAACAAAAAAAATCAAGGGTTTCTTTTGTAGTGTAGAGCCTAACCCCCCTTCTTCAGGTACTTCAACAAGTTCGTGGAGCTGCTGACCGACGCCGGCCAGGACGAGCTGCTCGTCGAGATGATGGACGGGATGGCCGTCATGTCCGAGACGCTCTACGCCGGCATCCTGGCCATCATCGCCAAGAAGGACAAGCCGGAGGCGCTGCCCCTTCTCGAACGACTCCTTTCCAGGGCCTATGGCGAGCGGTTTCTCATTGAGGTAAATTTCCACAGTGTTCTCTGCTGGGCTGCCCTCCATTTCCTGAATTTTCTCTGCTAACTCGCTCGCTTTTCAGCAACTCCAATCCCTCGACGCCACCACCGGCGCCCGGCTGGCCGACATGCTGCTGGAGTTGATCGGCGCCGGCAGCGAGGTCGTCTACGGACAGGTAAAATTAAATGCTGATTTTAATTTTGTCGTTTTTAGGCCCTCCGCCTGCTCTCTGTACTGCTCGACGCCCTCGGCAGCCGCTTCATCTGGGGCGACGCCGCCCACGAGCAGCTACTGCCGATGGCGGGAACGATTGGCGATTTGGTCAGTTTTTAGGGGCTAGCTAGCAGATATTTTTGAGGAAATCGGACCAGGTAGCAGATATTTTTAGGAATTGGGGCAGACTAGCAGAGATTTTTGTGGGATGGCCAGCTAGCAGGGATTTTTTGAGGAATTGGAGGGGCAGGCTAGCAGAGTGGTTTTGGGAAAATGGACGACGCTAGCTAGCAGGGACCCTTGAGGCAGTGGATTTGAGATGAGCTAGCAGCGATTTTTGAGGAATTGGAGGGGCGGACAGGCTAGCAGAGATTTTTTAGGAAATGGGGGCATGCTAGCAGGAATTCTTTGAGAAAATGCGGGCCAGCTAGCAAAGATTTTTGAGGAAATGAAGGACGGGGGCAGGCAAGCAGAGATTCTTTGTGGAATTGGAGGGGCAACTAGCAGAGATTCTTTGGGAAATTTAGGGAAATTAGCGGAGATTTTTGAGGAAAATGAAGAATTCCCCCCTTTCCAGGCGGCCCTCATCGACACGTTCATCACGCTGGACTCGTGCCGCCACCGCGAGGAGCAGATCAACGCAGCCATCCCGGCCAAGTCCTACATTATCAGGTGTGAATTTTAAGGCTATTTTTGTTAATTTTGAACATTTAACGGATTTTATGAATAGGAAAAGCTAATTTTAAGGCGAATTTTTATCTATTTTTTGTTAAATTTTTTAATTTTCAATTTAGAGAATTAAAAAATTTTTTTTTGCAGAAAGGTCAAACTCGTGCCGATCGGCGGGAAAAAGAAGAACAAGAAGAAGAAGAGGACGACCTCCATCGCCGGCGACGAACCCCCAAAGCAGCACATCCCCGCCAAGCAGGACGATGGCAAGAAGCCGAAACGGAAGCGCTCGGCCAAACGACCGCAAAAAGACGCCCCGGCAACCCCGGTGCCCCAAGCCACGCCTCTAGCTCAGCGCTCAAGGTACTGTATTTGCAAAACATTTAAAAGGTTGAAAATTAGACAAAAAATTAGTTAGTATTTTAATTATTATTAGTATTTGAGCGGTTTTTCGACTTTTTAAAACTCTGAAATTTGGTCTAAACTTTAGATCAAAAGTTGATTTTTGTTTTTCAAAAATGGGTTGTTTTTGTGATTTTTAGTTTTTCAAGACGCGTCAAAATTATAAAAAAATGCCCTACGGTATTTTTCGATGTAAAAATCGATTTTTTTTGAGATTCTTAGCTGAACAATTATAAAACTGTCGATAAATTTTTACCTTTTTAAAATGCTGAAAGCTGACCAAATCAAAAATCTGAAAATCGATAAAAAAAATCTTAGACAATAACAATAAATTTTTCGTTGTTTTAAAATTAATTTTGGCAATTTTTAACCTTTAAAAGCCAATTTTCGACAAATTCTTAGTATTTAAAAACGTTTTTCATAATTTTTAATTAAAAAAAATTTTCAGGACCACCTCGGCCTCAAAATCCACCGAACACACCCCGCTCGCCTCGCCCACGGCCCCGCCACGCAGCCGCCGCGCCAGCCTCCGCCATTCCATCGGCGCCGACGACATCTTCGGCAAGGAGAACGCCACCGCCTCAGAAACCGGGCGCCGCTCCCGCAACCGGCACTCCACGTCTTCTAACGGAGCCCCAGAAGCCCAGGAATCCGCTAAACTCCCCGATGACGTCGCCAAACCCAGGAAAAGCCGCCGGAGCAGTGGCGCCTCGCTTCCGGATGAGCCAATGGACACCAGCGAGCCGCCGGAGACGCCGAAGACGCACAGGCGGTCGAGGAACGGGCTGTCGGCTTCGTCGAACGGGACGGTAGATGACGTCGTCGAGGTGGAGAAGACGCCAAAATCGGCTCGGCGTGCCCCAGAAGACGCTGTTGACGTTGGAAAAACGCCAAAATCGGCTCGTCGTGCTCCAGAAGTGGTCGACGACGTCGTCAAGTCACCAAAATCGGCTCGTCGTGCTCCCGAAGACGTTGTCGACGTCGGAAAAACGCCAAAATCCGCTCGACGCGCTCCAGAAGCGGTCGACGACATCGTCAAGTCGCCCAAATCGGCCCGCCATGCTCCAGAAGCCGCCGACGACACTGTCAAGTCAGTGCGCCGCACCCAGTTAAACGGCTCCTCCGAGTCGCTCGCCAACGGAAAGCCCGAACACCACGAAGTAGTCGTCGATTCTAAAACCCCGCGCCGCCGCTCCCTGCGCAGCTCGGACAAGGATGTCGAGCCGGTAGATGAACCCCCGAAGAGCACCCGCAGGCGCCAGAAGCAGGAGGAGCAGCACGACGTCGCCAAGGAGAACGGCGACCTGGAAGGTGCCACGCCGGCCGTCTCGAAGACGTCACGGCGATCCCAGAAACTGCCGAACGGGGCTGCCGGCGATGGAGGGGACGACGTCGTGATGGTCGAGTCGACGCCGTCGCTGCGCAGCGCCTCGCGTCGCGGTCGCCGCGAGATGTCCGCCGCGTTGGCGGGTGGGTTGGAGATTTCGATTTTTTAGGCAAACTAGCAGAGATTTTTGAGGAATTGGTGGATTAGCAGAGATTCTTTAGGAATTTTGGCAGGCTAGCAGTGATTTTTGAGGGAATCTGCGAGCAGGCTAGCAGAAATTTTTGAGGAATGCCAGGGGCGAGCTGGCAGGGATTTTTGAGGATTTGGCGGGGCAGGCTAGCAGAGATCTTTGAGGAATTTGTCGGCCATCTAGCAGAGGTTTTTGAGAAATTGGAGGCCAGGCTAGCGGTGATTTTTGGGGAATTTTAGTGGTAAACTAGCAGAGATTCCCTAGGAACTCCGAACTCCTTGAACTCCTCTTTTTTTCAGATGACATGGACGGGCCCTACTGGAAGCCAGCCGCCGAAAATGAGCCGGCCAGCGTCGTCCCCTCTCAACTTCCGGCCGGCACGCCCGCTCGCTTCACCCGTGCCTCGTCGGTGATGTCGGACTGCGGGAGCAGCTACAACCTCCGCAGGCGCCAGTCGAGCCGCGAGCCCGAGCCACAGCCGGTGAGTGGATTTTGGCTTTAGGGGCCTTTTAAAGGCGTTTGGAAGGCCCGGGCAGGCTAGCAGAGAAAATTTGCGGAAATTTGCCTATTTTTTTGCCCTCAGTGACCCTTTAAAAGGGTTTCAAGCCGTTTAAACCGGGGGCAAGCTAGCAGAGACAATTTGCGGAAATTTCAATTTTATCCCTTCCTTTTAGACCAAAACAAGGCCACCCCCGCGAAGGCGAACGGCATCCCCGAGACGCCCAAGCAGCTGGCCCCCATCTTCGAGGAGTCCGCCAAAAGGAAGTCGGCCGCCAGAAAGTCTAAGGTCAGATTTTCGTGGCGTAATCGACCAAAAATTCTTTTTTTTTCAGGTGAACGGCAGCAGCGCCCCGGCCGACGTCATCGAGCTGTCCGACTAGACCCAACCGCCTCGGTGAACTTGTTGCTCCTCTTCTGCCCCACCCCCACCCAGATTGTTGCCTGTTATCTTGTTGCCCCCGCCGGCCCCTATTTTCTGCTGCTGCTCAACTACAGTATATAGCTGTTGCTCGCCTACCGTAGTGCCTTTTTTCCATCGAAATAGTGCCCCCCTTGAGCTCGTTGTTGTTCTACTGCCCCCCAAATTGTTGTTGATCCGTGTTTTTCGTTGTGTTTTCTGGTAGTAGAAAAGTTTAGAAATTTGGCCAGCCTCTGGAAAAGCCTCTAAAAATTTGTTGTTTTTTTTTGCGAAATTTGCCCCCAAAAATCCGCCGTTGTTCCCTTTGTTTCCCCCGAATAAATAGTTTATCTTTCGGCGATTGTTGATTTTTTTTGGAGAAAATTCGATATTAAATCGACGAGAAAACCGTTTTTCTTTTTTTTCATGGAGTGATTGTAGAAACTTGGAGTTATAAATTTATTTAACGTTTTTAGGCGGTAATTTTGATTTTTGGAATGGTTTTCGTGAAAAAAATTTCTGCCCAAAATTTTTTTATCAAAGAAATGTAGTGTTTTTTTTCTTGTTTTTCGCGTTTTCCGGCTATTCTAAATGATGGTAATTCTTGAAATAGTGGTTTTTGTGATTTCTGAAAAGTAGTCGCATTAAAATAACGAAATCTAACCTCAGAAGTAGCACGCGTCTTTCTTTATAGTTTTCGCTCCGAAATTGCAGGAAATTCCATTCTCCGACCCGGTACCGTTGTTTTTCAGGATGCGTCAATGTTGTTGGCGCGGATACTAGTCGCCACATTTGCCGCGATCCTGATACGAAGCGGATGCGCACAACAGCAGCAGCCGGTCAGTATTTTTTTTTATGAATTAAGATCCTTATTTTTCAGGTCTCACCCCTGCCCACCTCGATCCCCATTCCGGTCTCCATCGACGGGCCACAAAATGTTAAACTTCCCGAGGATACGGTGGAATTGACGGCAAAAATTGAAAATGGTAAATTTTTAAAATACCATTTTTTTCTTAATTTTTCTAGAGTTTTATCGATTTTTAAAACGGCATTTTTATTCCAGAAAAATCCTGGGACAACGTGTCGCTGGCGTTCCTGTGGGAGGTGCTCAGCGGTGGTGGCCTCGCTTCTTCGAAAGTCTACACCCATCAAAACCTCGTCCTCAACAAGGTCAGTGGCATTCGATTACGCTGAGAAATTCGTTTTTAGCTAAAACCTGGCACCATCGTCGTCAGGGTCACCGTCTCGGGCGCTGGGATTCTTGGCAAAGCGGGTAAGAATTTTTCTGGATTCCTCAAAGAATCCCTGCTAGCCTGCCCTCCAATTCCTCAAAGAATCTCTGCTAGCCTGTCCCTAGAAGTCCTCAAAGAATCTCTGCTACTGCCCCGAAATTCCGCAAAAAAACCATGCTAGCTGGCCCGGTCCATTTCCTCAAAAATTGATGCTAACCCGCCCCGAGAATTCCTCAAAGAATCTTTGCTAGCCCTAGAATTCCTAAAAAATCCCTGCTAGCTCGCCCTGAGCCCTATTTTGCAGAGCACACCCTCACCGTGACCGACGTCAGCAAGGCGTCCGACCCGCCGAAGGCCGTCATCCGCCCCGAGGGCCCCATCGAGAGCATTGAGGGTAGAATTTCCGCTTTTACAGTCTAATCGATTACGCTAGGAAATACGCTGACGCTGGACGCTGAGGGGAGCGTCACCTCATCGGCCGCCAGCTTCGAATGGGCCCAAATATCCGGCCCGGCCGTCACGCTGGCCGCCACCAACGTGCCCAGCCTCAAGATTGAGCGCCTCGTGAAGGGCGTGTACAAATTTCGGTGCGTTTTTTTGGGGTGGGGCAGGCTAGCGGAGAGCTTTGAGGAATTGGAGGGGCCAGCGTGCAGAGATTCTTTGAGGAATGGATGGGTAGCTAGCAGTGATTTTTGTGGATTGCTACGGGTAGGCTAGCACGTTTTTTGCGAAATTTTGGATGCCAGCTAGCAAAGATTTTTGAAGGAAATCGGGGCCAGCTAGCAGAGAGCATTGAGGAATTTTAGGGGCAAGCTAGCAGAGATATTTTAGGACTTGTTTATATTTTTCGTTTTCAGAATGACGGTGACGGATGCGGAGGGCAGAAAAGACGCGGCTACGGTGAATGTTGTTGTCCGAGAAGGTTTGTGAATTTTAGAGAGAAGAGAGAGAGAGAGAGAGAGAGAGAGAGAGAGGGATTATTTACGATTTTTTTCAGAGCGAGACGACCCTCCAAAAGCCCACATCACTGAATGCGGAATCGGAAGCGCCACGGCAACGGTCACCGTCCGGCTCCCGAAAGACCAAATCCAGCTCTGCGCCAATACCAGCCAGGATGATAAGGTAATTTTTCCGCAATGGTCCCTGCTAGCTTGCGCGAGCTGGCTCTAAAGGACGGTCGAAGGAAAAAATAATTCCCAAAATTGTCGCTGCTAGCCTGCCCAGAGGTCGTGAATTAGCTAAAAATTTTTTGATCGATTTTCTGACGTTTAAAAAGTCATTCAAGGCAAAAATCTATCCCCCAAATTGTCCCTGCTAGCCTGCCCAATTGGAAAAATTCTTCCGAAAATTGATTTGAATCGATTTCGTCGTTTTTAGGTCCTAGAACTTTCCCCAATTTTCGCTGCTAGCCTGCCCGTTTTTTTCTGCAATTTTTACATTCCGGTTTTCAGGGCGTCACTTCCTTCCGGTGGTACCGCGTCGACGATTTTGCCCAGCAGCTAACCGTTGACGTTGAGGGGAGCACGAGCGATGTGTTGGTCCTCAAAAATCTTCAGGTTCGGGGTTTTGGCTTTTTAATTTTTTAAATTAAATTAAAATAAATTTTCGTTTTAATTTTTAATTCATTGAATTACATTGATTTTTCATTTTTTAGCCCACCGAAACGATCGGCGCGTACGAGTTCTCGCTGGACGTCGCCGACGTGAAGGGCCAAAAGGACACGGCCCGCGTGTCGATTTTTGTGCACGCCGCACATAATATGGCGCCTGGTACGTGGTTTTCCGCAAATTGTCTCTGCTAGCCTTCTGCTAGCCTGCCCTCGCCTCAAATTTCTCATTTCCAGTCCCGAACGGCGGCGGCAATCGAACGGTGACCCTGCCGGAGACGTCGCTAGTCCTCGAGGGCAACGCCAAGGACGACGGCGAGATCAAGGCGTTCAACTGGACGCAGATTAGGTGTGTTTTCTTTAGCTTCCGCAAATTGTCTCTGCTAGCTTGCCCCGAAGTTTTAGAGCATGCTAGCAGAGATCATTTGATATCCGGCTTTTAGTGGCCCCAACAACGCCTCGCTCGTCAACGCCAACCAGGCCAAGGCCACCGTGTCCGGGCTGCTCGAGGGCGAGTACTCCTTCCGGTTTGCCGTCGTGGACGACGGCGGGCTGGAGGCGAGTGACGTCGTCTGGGTCACCGTTGCTAGAGGTAGTTTTTCCTCAATGATCCCTGCTAGCCTCCCCGCTTTCCAGGCGAAAACAACCCGCCAGTCGCTGTGGCCGACAACGTGACCGTGGCCCTTCCGGTGTCGATCGTCCGCCTCGACGGCTCGAGGAGCCACGACGACGCGGGGATTGTCAAGTACATCTGGACGCCGGATGATGACGTCCCGTCAGCTATTGTGGGTATTTTTGGTTACTCTAGCAGAGATTCTTTGAAGAATTGGAGAGGCAGACTAACAGGAATTCTTTGACGAAATGCGGGCCAGCTAGCAGCGGCAATTTGCGAAAATCGAGGTCATCCCCTTTTTTTCAGCAACTCCTCGGCGACTCGGCTCGCTCCTCCGTGCTCCTCGTCGGCCGACTAATCGCCGGGACTTTTAAGTGAGTTTTTTAGAGCTTTTGAAATCCAGAATTCCTCAAGGAATCTCCGCTAGCACCCTGATTTTTCCTTTTTCAGGTTCAACTTCACCGTCCGCGACCAGCAGGGCGCCAGCGACGAGCGATGGGTGTGGCTGCACGTCGAGAAAGGTAGGCTTGGGCGCGGGCTTGGACGTAGGCTTAGGCTTCGGCTTACGCTTACGCTGAGCCATGGACCTAGGCTTGGGCTTGGGCTTGGCTTAGCTGGCTTAGGCTTTGGCTTGGGCTTAGCTGGCTTAGGCTTCGGCGTAATTGATTACGACATGTAATTATTTATTTTTTAGGCGAAGCCGAGGAGGAGTCAGTCGAGCTCCTCATCCAACAGTCCATCTCCCAGTTCAGCTTCTTGCTCAAGGAGAAGCTCGAAAATCGGTGAGCCTCGATTTTTAGAGGGTCATTGAAGCCAAATCCTTCAGAATCTCAGCCATCCTGTCGACCGGCCTCTCGGGGGTGAGCGGCGTGAATGTGAATACCGTATCCGTCGACGAGGAGCCGGGCTCCGGGATGATCCGCTACATCTTTTGGGCCGAGTCGAGGGAGCAGACTGGTACGGGATTTTTATAGTGTAATCGATTAAACGCTGTTTTCGCTTCTTTAAGGATCTTTGCTAGCCTTCCTTGAGGACCTGATTTTTATTGCGTAATTGATTAAGCGCGATATTTGGATTCCTCAGGGATCTTTGCTAGCCTGCCACTGATTTTGCATTTCATAGCGTAATCGATTAAGCGCAATTTTTCGATTCCTCAAGGGAATTTTGCTAGCTTGCCTCCTAGGAAAGATCGATTTTGATAGCGTGAGCGATTATACGTTTTTGATTCCCCAAAAATCTTTGCTAGCCTGCCTTCAGGGCCTGATTTTTATTGCGTAATCGATTAAGCTCAGTTTTCGCTTCCCAAACGATCTTGGCTAGCTTTCCGTCATTTTGAGGAGTTATTTTCAGTGCGTAATCGATTACGACGGGCATGCTAGCAGAGAAACTTTGCCATTTTCAGACGAGATGCGCCGTCGGCGGGGCATCCGCTCAACGACGCAGGCCCAAATCCTGAGGGCCGACCTGATCGTGGAGGTGCTGAGGGCGGAGACGACGATGCAGGACAGCTTCTTCATCAAGAGCATCGAGCCCAAATGTGGGGATTTCCTGAATAAGCGCTGCTAGGTTCCTAAAGGATCTCGGCTAGCCTACCCTCCCAATCCGCCATTTTCCAGACTGCCACCTCGACTGCTCGGGCCACGGGCAGTGCTCGGATCAGACGAAGGAGTGCGTGTGCGAGCGCTTCTGGATGGCCAGCCTCATCGGCATCATCCTCTCCGGGGGGAAGCACTACGATTGCGGTACGTCTTATTCTGCATTCTACAGTCCTTTAAAATATGTTATTGAGGTTTTTATTGATTACGCCATGGAATTCTGCCTTCAATTTCTTTTTTTCAGGTTGGTCCTCCGTCTATTTCTGGATCGGCACGTTCATCTTCCTGCTGTCCGTCTTCTACTACGTGTTCGTCCGAAAATCTTCACGATCCTCCTGGTCGAAGAAGGCCAAACGGTTACGGTATGGAAAAGCGATTTTTTAGATTTTCCTTGATTTAGATTCCGCAGAAGAAGGAGATACTCTCCGGTGCATTCAGAAGAGAGTGAGGAGGACAAGCAGGAGAGACCGGGTCAGAGGGGTAAGCTAGCAGAAATTCTTTGAGGAATTTTTGACCATGGGCAGGCTAGCAGCGATCATTTAACTTTCTTTTTCAGGTCGCCACCACGGTGCCCGTCTGCAGCCCCTTCCCCTGCCGCCCTCCTCGGACTCGTTGCTCTCCGAGGGCGAAGATCTTCTCCCGCGCCTCGCGCCGGACAGCTCGCGACGGCCGGGCCGCAACGCCGGCGAGTCGAAGCGGCTCATATGAATTCGGTAGCGTAATTGGTTACGCTGTGTAATTCCTTGTATCTAAATCTTTCCCCCCTTTGTCACAAGACAGCTTTACTTGCTTTAAATTTAACATTTTTCTGTTTTAATGGGAACTGGAAGTCTCTGCTAGCTTACCTTGAGGTGAATCGATTACGCCATGAAATTTGAGGCTGTCAGTGCCCTTTAAAACGCCTAAACATGGTCTTAATGAGCTTGGAGAGTCTATCCGATTACGCCATCAAATTCCAGCCTTCCAAAAACGCCGAAAATACTTTTTAAAGGAGCGTGGCGTGAAGCTAACGGTCTCTGCTAGCTTGCCTAGGGTCTAATCTATTGCGCCATCAAATTTTAGCCTTCCGGAGGCATTTAAAATGCCTAAAAATCCGCTTTTAAAGGGGCATTGAAGTGCTGCACCATCTCGGCAAGCCTTCCTTGCGTTTGATCGCTTACGCCATAAAATCCGGTCTTCCACGTCCCTTTAAAACCCTTCAAAAACCCTCCCAAACATTCCACTTTTTCTAGTTGTGTGGTAGCCAATTTGCCTGTGATTTTTCATTGCCGGTTTTCGCAATTTTTTTCCTCTATCTGCACTTTTTCTCAGCTCTCTCTCTCGCTCTCTAGGTGTCTCTTTCTCTCGCCTTTTCCTGTCTCTCTCACTTTTTCTGTCCCTCTCTCTCACCCACTCTCTCGCCCTCTCCCCTCTGCCCGGGTCAACTCATCTCCTCCCCCCTTATAAACAGCCATGTGATATCATTTTTTCGGACAATAAATAAATAAACAATCCCTGCTTGCTCCCCCACCTCACTTTTTAATTGTTGTTTTCCGCTAATTTTGTTTTTTTTTACGATTTTTCTGATTTTCTGAAACTTTTGGATAAATGGTTTCTGCTCGCGGGCCCGATTTTTCAGCAAACTAAAGGCTGTAGGCCGCTGGAGGATATTTTATTCATTTCCTTGTCACTTTTCTCCTAATTTATGTAGCCTGGTGATGTCAGAATTGCGTGAAAATGCAGGGTTAAAAGGTTAAATCAGAATTTCTGCAACTTTTTGTTGACAAAAACGCCGTTTTTCGATAATAGTCGGCCCAAAGGTTACGAAAATAGCTACAGACGCTGTTTTTGTATTTTTTCAATTCTCAAGATTGCTTTTCTCTTTTAAAAACGACAAACTGTAATTCCCGAAATTTCTTTCGATGATAGTCTACCTAGGAATTACGAAAATTCACTGGAAAAACCTTTTTTTTGTTGTTTTCCATTTCCAAACTTTCATTTCGTTTTAAAAGCAAAAAACTCAAATTCCAGGCTTCTCCTTGCCGAAAAAAACCCATTTTTTAGACGAACGCCGACTTGGAAATCACGAAAATTGATGGCAAAGCTTTTTCTAACCTTTTTCTCGTTTAGAGTTATAAATTCTAGTTCTAGGCGCTGAATGCTCGTTCTAAAAATTGAAATCGACTACCTGCAGGCTTTTCCTTGCCAAAAACTGGATTTTTTTAGACAAAAACCGACATGGAATTCACCAAAATTCACCCAGGGCCTTGTTTTTTTATTGTTTTGCATTTCCAAGCTTTCTTTTCTCATTTAAAAACTATAAACTCCAATTCCAGGCGCCCAATGTCGCTCTAAAATGCTAAAGCTATTTTTTCAATTTTTCTTTGCCAAAAACGCTATTTTTAGACTCGGAAAATGTTGTTTTCCATTTTCCAAGCTTCGTGTTGCTTCTCTATAAACTTTCATTCTTGATTTTCCAGGCGCCACTTCTCGTCTCAACCCCCCCTGTTTTTGATGCGGAAAAATGGATGGCGTGCCGTCAGCTGAAGACCATGCGCGGCTCAACATTCTCGTCAAGCCGGTGCGTCTTTTGGAGTTTGTGTTTTTGCAGTTTTAAAAGCTGTAAAACCTGGTGTTTTTCATTTTAAAACGCTAAATTCGTTTTAAAAAGCTGAAACGCCCAATTTCCCGTTTTCCAGATCGGCTCCCGGAATCCGCAGGCCTTCAACCGCATCCTCGAGCGCCTCAACCGGCAGCAAATCGTCCAGGGTGAGTTTTAACGTAGTTTGTATCTTGTAGTTTGTATTCTAGAGTTTACTGGCTGAATTTTTTAATTTTTATTCTTTAGTCGGCGACCAGCAGCAACCGCGCGTCATCAAGGCCCACTTCACCGCCACCGTCCCACCGGAATCGACGCGATTTGCCGATTTTCAGGTAATAGAAAGTTCAGAAAAGCGTTAAAAAGTAGTAATTTATGTAGCTTATAGTTTTTTGGGCTTTATATAGCGAAAACTGGGCGCTTTTTCCGATCCAGAAACGTTTTTTAGCGTTTTTTCAGAGTTTGAGCTAGAAAATTGGCTAAAAATGGCATTATAACTTTTTTTGTCAATATAACCTGAGCTTCTAAAGTATTACTTAGGCTTGATGCTATGAAAATTGCGAGCTTTTTTCGAGTTCGAAACGTTTTCACACGCTTTTTTAGAGGTTTGAGCCGAAAATTTGTTAAAAAAAGGCATCATGGCTATTTATTCTGAATTTTTTTGCGATTTAGCGTATTGCACTTCTTCTAAAGTATTTTTTAACGCTTTTTTTACTTTTTAAAAGTCATGTTTTGATAGGAACACCCTTTTTTTAGGTGAAAATTCGTTAGAAAAGCTTTTTTGACTTTTTTTAGCGAAGTATTCTCGGATTTTTGCGATGCTAAGTTTTCTAAAGTATCTATTAAACGTTTCAGAACTTTCAAAAATACGCTTTTGACGTCAATAACTTTTAAAATCCCAATTTCCAGATCCACCGTCGCATCGTGGGCGTGATCGGCGTGGCCTGCTGCTCGCCGTCCACGTCGACGGATCCGCCCAAAGAGGCGGGTTTTGCTGAGCTGAATTTAAAGCTTTATAATCTACAGTTTTTGCACTATTTAAATCTGTTTTTAAGTTTTTAAACGTCATTTTTTTCAGAAAGTCGGCGACAAGGTGGTGGCGGCCAGGCGGCGTTCCTCGGTGGGCGTCGTTGTGGGCATCGACGATGTGCGCATATTCTACGAGAATATTAAGGTGGGTTTTGGGTCGAAAAAAAAGAGAAAAATGGAGTAACAAAATATTTTCGCTTTTTTCGAATTTTGCAGGCATTAGGAGCGCAAAATTTTCGATTTTTGGTCGTTTCTTTTTGCACAATAAAGCCATTTTGGCATTTTTACGTCTCTTAGGCTAAAAAGCAGCAAAGCATGAAGGAAAACAAATTTTTGTTGTTGGAAATTTCATAGGTCTTTTGCAGCGCAAAATTTTCTATTTTTAGGTTTTTTTTGGAAGATGAACATTTTCTCGCTGCTGTTTTTTTCGCAATATAAGGCAAATTTAGAGCAAAGAAGGGTTCAAAATAAGTAAAATTTGGGGTTTAAACGTTTTAAAGCTTCATATTATGCATTTTTTGAGGGTTTTTGATGAATCGAAGGTTTTATTAACAATTTTTTGGGGTTTTTTACGCTCTAAGCTTAATTACCTTTTTCTAGTCGGACTTCACGACGTCGATCGTCGACAGCCGGTGCATCCTGATCGGCTACGACGAGGAGCAGTGCTCGACAAGGTTCACCTCCAGGGAGACGCTCTGCTACAACGCCATGGAGGACACTGGTACGTGTTTTTGGGTGTATTTTGTAGTTTGTAGTCTAATTTGTAATTTGTAGCCCGATTTTAACCCCAAATTTAGACACGCTCGAGGAGGAGATTCGCGAATTCCTGCGCAACATCTACTTTGTCTACGAGCAAAAGCGCATGGACGTGGCCTTTGAGAAAGTGGTACGTTTTCGGAATCTAAAACGATTTTTGGCTCAATTGCGCGCTGGGTAAATCCAGGAAATATTTGTCATGCTTTTTACAGCTCCAAAAATTGCGGCAAACGCTTTCAAAAATTTTCTGAAATTTTGAAAATCGCATTTTGAACCATTTCACATCTTTTTTTGGTGTATTTTTAAGCGAGGAAGCCTCAAAATTTAAATTGCTATTTTTTCGAAGCATTTTGAAACAATTTTTCGTGTTTTTGAGTATTTTATCGCACTTAAACGATTGCGCAGTCGGTAAAACTTTGCAAATTAAAAAAAATAACTTTTAACAAATTTTTGCTTTTTTTTTGGCTAATTTTATACGACCAAAAATTCTCAAAACTGATTACGCTATGAAAACGCAATTTTAGGTAATTCCCCGTTTTTCAGGAGCAACCCCCGTGCCCGATACTGCCCGAGGAGGAGAAACTCCGCGTCGGCACCGAGCAGAAAACCTCCAAAACCTACAAGTGCGTTTTTGAAACTGGTAAAATTCAAATTTTTTTTTCAGGCGAAAATGCCTGGGGCGCTGCAAAAAGCAGCAGGCCGACTACACGCTCCTCGCCGGACTCCCTCAACAAGCGCTCGAGCACTACGTCGAAGCCATCGAAATGCTGCGCCAGGCGAACGACCTCCTCTGGCTGGCCGGCGCGCTCGAGGGGTGGTCATGTGCGGCGATGGCCGTCCTTTTCGAGGACGACAGCAGCTTGAGGTAATTCGTTACGCCATGAAAATTAATCTGGTGACGCGGGCGGTTAGGCTACCAAATCCGAGCGATTACGGCATGAAAATCCATCTTTTCTAGATCCCCGATGCACCGCGTCGCCACGATGAGCCCCCAACAAATTCGCGACGCCTCCTCGCAGGGCCGAAATTTGCATCAGCTAGGGTGAGCGAGCTTCCGCAAATTGCCACTGCTAGCTTGCCCCCGGTTCAGGCAGGCTGGCAGGGATTATTGGGGAAATTCGAATTCAATCTTTCGAGATTTTTCCGCAAATTGTCTCTGCTAGCTACCCCGGGTGGGCTAGCAGGGTTTTTTAAGGAAATCGGGGTTTAATGTCTTCATTTTAATTTTTCTGTCTTTTCTTTTCTCTTGGTAGGCTAGCAGAGATTATTGAGAAATTTTTCGCTTTTTGCGGCCATTTTAATGCCATTTTTCAGCGTTGCCCACGGCCACCAGCGCTACCGGAGCGACGAGGACGCGTCGCGGCTGTCCGCCTCCTCCTCCGCGTCGGACAGCGCCGACAGGAGCGGCACGGGCGGCAGGAGGACGGCGCTGTCGTGGATCAAGTCCGACAAGAGGGATAGGCTGGAGCCCCAGGTCATCCTCGAACGATTCGAGACGGCCATCGAGAATTATGGGAAATTTGGGTATTTCGAGTTTTTCGATTTTTTTAGTCTTCTACGTCTTTAGTTTCGCGGCGTACCTGGAATACGAGTGCATGATGAAGGCCTCCGAGCTGCTGCGATATCAAGGGAAGCTCATCGACATGGAGGTGGGTTTTGTCATTGGTTGCGGCGTGAAAGATGGGTTAATATGCGATTACGCCATGAAAATAGGCGAAAAAAATTAGTTTTGGCTTTCCTACCCCTTTAAAATAGTCCAGGGGATCCATTTACGCTAGCAAATTTTATAGGATTATTTTAAAGACGCTTTTGATCGATTACGACGTGTCATTTGGATCTATAAATCCGGTTACGCCATTAAAATTGGCCATCCTTTCCTGAATGGCCATTTCTGGGTGGTTGCCGAGCCCTTTAAAATGCGGCAGCTCTATCCGGCTACGCGATAAAATTCCCTGCTATTTTTAGGCGGTTTTAATACGTTACGACGTCAAAATTGGGGTATCTCGATGCGGTTACGCCATTAAAATCTTTCGAAGTTAATTTTCGACTTGCGGAGGCCTATAAAATGCGGCAGGTTTATCCGATTACGCCACGAAAATTCACCAGGGGTTCTTGGCTTGCAGAGGCCTTTAAAACGACCTAGCATTATCCAGTTACGCGATGTAATTCTGAGGTTTAATCAGTTACGCCATGAAAAATCGGCGATTCAGTTACGCCACTAAAACCCCCCGATTTCAGGAGTTCCACCGCAGCCACGTGGGCAAGTTCCTCGACGACTCGTTCACCCGCTTCGACCACCAGTTCAAGGCCCAGATCTGCTCCAACAGCGCCGAGATGTACAGGAAGGTAGCGATTTTCCGATGTCGAAAAATCACCATTTTTTCAGGTGAACTTCCACCGGAAAGCCTCGTTCTTCTCGCGGCTCGGCGTGCTGTTCCGGCTGCACGTCACCGACGGGGAGACGAGAACCGTCGCCGACTACCGTATCGTGTATCCGGTACGCAGATTTTGCCTTCAGTGGGCCTTTAAAATGGTTTTTGAAATTAAAAAAATAATTTTTTGACTTAAATTTTTTTTAATTAATTAATTCATTAAATTTTGCATTTTTTAGATCCTTTACCGTACCCTGGGCGGCTACGGTATCACGGAGAATCTCGGGCGGGAACCCGCCCAGAATTCGGGGCCGTTCGAGCTGCAGATCAAGGCCCTCCACGAGGTCTACACGTCCGCCCTCAGGGCACAGCTACACGATGCGGCCGTCCGGCATTTGTGCCATTTGTTGCAGGTACTGAATTCCGCAAATTGTCTCTGCTAGCTGACCCAGGCATTCCCTTAAAGAATCTCTGCTAGCTGACCTTCTTTCCTCAAGGAATCTCGGCTAGCCTGCCCCTAAACGATCTCTGCTAGCTTTTCTGACCCAGCCGAAGATCCCAAAGGATCTCTGCTAGCTTGCCCGAGCCAGCCCGGGTTCTGAAATGATCTCTGCTAGCTAGGCCCGATTTTTCCTCCTAAATGATCTCTGCTAGCGAGCCCTGACTTTGCTGATTTCCGAAATAATCTTTGCTAGCTACCCCGGCCCTAGCGTTCCCCAAAAAACATTTTTCCGCAAAAATCCCTGCTAACCTGCCCCCCTCTTTCCAGGCCTACTATCCGCACCTCGACCAGCCGATGCGGAACCGTCTCGTCGGCGAGCTGCAGGGCATGACGTCTTCCCCGGCCCGTCACAACCTCGCTGTTCATCTACCGCTCGAAGAGCTCGGCCTCGGCTCGTCGAATATCGTCCTCCCGCCCATTCAGCTCGTCTCCTTCCCCCAGATACTGTAAGCTGGCACTTTTTTAAAAATTGGGCCATTTTCTAGGTTTTTATCGAAATTTTTTGCAAAATTTCTTTTTGCTATTTTATTTTATTCGCTAGTTTCTATCGATTAGGAAAAAATTGAGCGAATTTTTTTATAAAATTTAGAAAAAATCCAGAATTTTAAAATCTTTTGTAAAATCTAGCGTTTTTTAAAGCATGTTTTTATCGGTTTTTGTACGATAATTTTTCTATTTTTAGGGACCCAGAAGTGCTGCCCCTGCCGTCGCATCTGGCCCCTCGAGTGACGCGCCCCTCCGACAACCACCGCTCCACGTTCATCTACTCCCACTTTGAGAGGGAGGCCGAGGAGAAACGGAGGAGGGAACAGGGTAAGGGAATTTGGGTGGTTTTGCCAAAATGCCGACAGCAAAAATTTGGATCGTCAAAAATGCCGACATCGAAAATCTGGCCGGAATTCGGCATTTTTAGACACTTTGAGGGGTTTACGCTCCCTTTAAAAGCCATTTCGTGTCGAAATGCCGACAACCACGCTGCGAAAGTCAAAAATGCCGAAATTGCTGCCAAAATTTCGACACGATAAACTTCGTTATTTTTCGTTTTGTCGGGATGTTTTTACGTTGTCGGCATTCCATTAGTTGTCGGTAGTTTTTGTTTCCGTTTTTACCTCGTCGGCATTATTCTTATTGTCGGGATTTTGGCTGAAATGCCGAATTTTAGGTTACATTTTTGCTTGTCAGCTTTTTGGCTGTAGCCGCCGATTTTTGTCGGTATTTTCGGGTTGTCGGCATTTCTACTTTTCGGGGTTTTTGTCGGAATTACCAAAAATTTTTGCAGCCATCCCGTGGATCGTCGACGCGCCGTGCAAGGTCAGCGTCCGCGTGCACAACTGCTTGCCCCAGGAGCTCGTCGTCAGGTATGGCTTGTCCGATTACGCCGTGAAAAGACTTTTTTTCTTTCGATTACGCGATCAAAAACCTTTTTCCCCCATTCGATTACGCCATCAAAATCCTTTTTTGAAGCGGTCAACTTGCAGCGTTTTTTCAGGGAATTGTGCGTGCTGGGCGAGGGGGTGCCCTTCGAGGCGGTGCCGCTCAAGTTGACGCTCCCGCCCGCGACTGAAGATCAGCCTCCAAACCACATCCAGCACAACCTGATCCTCGTGCCAAAGTGAGCATTTTTTTGGGGGCCGGGGCAGGCTAGGCCAGCTAACAGAGAGCTTTGAGGAAGGCCATCTCCAGGTGGCACGCTCCCTTTAAATGAATTTTTAGACTATTTTGACTTTCCGGGACTTTTAAAATGAGCGCCTGGACCTTAATTCTTTTACAGGGCGGCCGGCCAGCTGACGCTGAACGGCTACAGCTGCCAGGTGTTTGGGCTGAAGAACGTGTGCAAGATGAGGGCCCCGAAACCGTTGACCGTACGTGGTTTTCAGTACTGCACCGTTAGCGGGGGGAGAAACGCTTTCTGTTTTTCTTCTTAAAAATACCTGTTGGTGGTCTATTTTTTATTTTTATAGTGACGTCTCCCCCCCCCCCCCACTAACAGAACAGAACCGTTTTTGGGACTTTTTCCGGCCACCTCCCATTAATGCGCATTCAGGTGGAGGTGCTCCCATCGCTGCCGCTGCTCTCCATCCTGTCCACGCTGCCCCGCGCACCCGTACACGCCGAGGTTGACGGGGAACAGGGATTCGAGACGACCGTGTATAGTGGCCAAATGTCAGTTTTTTCTCTTCTTAAAAGATCTCTGCTAGCTGAACCTGAAAATTCCCATGTTTTCAGCTTCTCCCATTCGGTTACGCTAGTAAATGCATCGCCGAAGATTGGAATACGCGACGTCAGGATTCAGGCATTTTTTTGCGCGTAAAAAGTGTATTTTTTTGCTTTCAGATTCGCCAGCCTCAAGTCAGCGGCGGCCCGTCGCTGATCCAGATAAAAAAAGCGCCGGCCGCAGCTGAACTGGAGGTATCGCGGGTTTTAAAGGACCATTGAAGACAAACCTCTACTCTAGGAAGCGATCAAGCTCGCCCCGGAAGCCCGCCATCCGCTCGAATTCACGATTTTCGGCGTCGACCCGACGGCCACCACCGATGACGACAAGCCGGGCAATCTGGACGAGTCGAGGGTAGGCTGGCAGAGACGGCTTCGGCCTGGGCTTGGCGTAGGCTTAGGCTTAGGCTTGGGCTTGGGCTTGGGCTAAACCTAGCAAAGACGCTTTGTGGAACCCTTTTTTAGATCCCAGAAGCTTCTGCCCGCCCCCCTTCCCCGTCGCCATCTACCATGTCGGAACTGTCGTCAACCGGGGACCGGATACCCTACACCGGACGACTGCTGACGGCCCAATTCATCTTCGACTACACGGCAGATGTGGAGGGATCGCAGGGAGAGGTAGCAGAGATTCTTTGGGTAATTTCAGGCGAAAAGCCGAAATTGGATATTGTCGAAATTCTAGAAAAATTGGTATTTTCTTCGAAATACGGATTTTTTTTATTTTTACTAGATTTTTACATGTTGAAAAATGGGTTTTGTAGAGTTTTATCTCGATTTTTAAGAAATTAGGTTTTTTTGATTATTCTCGAGCTAAAAAAAATGGATTTATAAATTTTCGGAAAAGTTCTATTTTTATTTTTTTCGATTTTTAAGAAATTGCTTCTTTTAATCGATTTTTGAAATACTGTTTTTTGTGGTTTTTAAATGATTTTTTGAAAAATGATGAAAATTTGGAAAAATGGGGGGTCGATTACGCCACCAAATCCCGATTTTCAGGTCTACTCCCGCACAGCCACCCTGCCCCTGGCCATCACCGTCGTGCCAGCCGTCACCGTAGCGGCGTGGAGTGTCCTCCCCGGCGATGGCCCATTCACCAGGCAAGCTGGCAGAGACCGTTTTGGAAATCTCGATTGTTTTTAGATACATTGTGGTGGACGTGTCGAACTCGACGGATGCCGACGCCGAGTTGGTCTTCTCCGGCTCACGGGCTATGGGCGTCCCGCCGAGGGAGACGTGCAGGTATCCAGGGTGTCGCCGTCCCTTTAAAAACTCTTTTAGGGTCCCACTGCTGTGCCCGTGTTGTACGCAGGTCGCTGGCCGGGCCTTCTACGCCGCCCAGCAGAAGGACAGCAAGGTTATGCAACGGTTCGTTTTTGCTCTGATGGTCTCTGCTAGCTCCCTAGCTGCCCAATTCCGCAAATTTTCTCTGCTAGCCTGCCCTAGACATCCGAAAATGGTTTTGCTAGCTGGTTTGCCCTAAAATTCTTCCAATTTTCTCTGCTAGCCTGCCCTGAAATTCCGCAAATCGTCTCTGCGTTAGCCCTAATTTCTTCAAATCGTCTCTGCTAGCTGACGGCTAAATTCCGCAAATTCTCTCTGCTAGCTAGCCCCGACCCAGAAATTCCACAAATGATCGCTGCTAGCTGATCTCAAAATCCCTCAAATGTTCTCCGCTAGCTGATCTCGAAATTCCGCAAACGATAGCTGCTAGCTTGCCTAAATTCCTCAAATTCTCTCTGCTAGCTGGCCCCCCATTTCCGCAAATGGTCTCTGCTAGCCTGCCCCTGATTATTCTCGCACTTTTCAGGCTCGAAATCGAACGTCTCCGCCAGGTGCTCGAGTCGCACGTCGCTGAACATCTCGGCATCCGGTGGTCGATCCCCAGCAAGGAGGTGCGTCCCGGGTTTCCACAAATCTTCTCTGATAGCCTGCCCTACCGAATTTCTTCGCGTAATCGATTACCGCGGATTTCCTAAATTCTCTTTGCTAGCCTGCCTTGGCGAATTTCATATCGTAATCCATTAAATTTGGAATTCCTAAATTTTCTCTGCTAGCCGCCCACTTTTTCTAGCGTAATCGAGTAAACGCCATTTAGGAACCCTCAAAAACTCTCAAAAACCCCGGCAAGCTAGCAGAGACCATTTAGGAACTTTCAAAACCCCTAGCAAGCTAGCGGAGACCATTTAGGAACTTTCAAAACCCCGGCAAGCTAGCAGAGACCATTTAGAAACTCTCATTTCGTTTCCCACATTTCCCAAATGCTCTCTGCCAGCCCGCCCCACCTATTTTCACGTCGTAATCGAGTCATTTTAGTTGGAAGGCCTGGTCCCAGTCGGAGCGCTCCTCTCCTCGGTGCCGCTCCTCAAACAGCTCGTGCTGCCCGCCATTTCGCTCGGTATCCTTCGATGGTCTGTGAAAAGGCTTTTTTTAGAATTGGAAGTGAACGGGACGCCGTACCTGTCCCAAGACGACCTCGCCACCGCCATCAGTGAGATGACGAGGATTCGCGTGTCCGTCATCTCGTCCCTCGATTGTCAGTCGAGTTTTTGAGCTTCCTAAACGGTCTCTGCTAGCGTGCCCGGGATTTTGAGGATTCCTAAATGGCCTCTGCTAGCCTACCTGGGGTTTTGAAAGTTCTTAAAAGGTCTCTGCTAGCCGACCATCTTTTTTACGATTCCTAAACGATCTCTGCTAGATTGCCAGGGTTTTTGAGGGTTCCTAAATGGTCCCTGCTAGCTTGCCAGGGGGGTTCGAAAGTTCCCAAACGGTCTCTGCTAGCCTGCCGGGGTTTTCGAAAATTCCTAAAAGTTCTCTGCTAGCCGACCATCTTTTTTGACGGTTCCTAAACGTTCTCTGCTAGCTTACGAGGGTTTTTTAGAGTTCCTAGATGGTCTCTGCTAGCTTGCCCCGGGTCTTTGAGGGTTCCTAAGGGATCTCTGCCAGCTTGCCCAACCCATTTTTTTGCAGACCAATTCCACGGCGAGCTGTCGCTGTGCTGCGAGCAAGAGCTGTCCTCCCGCGCCGAGCCCCTCCCTCGCCCGCATAATATGGTCATCGTCGGCTCAAGGAAGCAGCCGTTTATCGTACCACCGAAGGTAATTCTCTCTCTCCCCCTCTCTCTCTCTCTCTCTCTCTCTCTCTCTCTCTCGCTTCAAAGAATCTCTGCCAGATGCCCCTTTTTACCCAAACACCGCTTACGCCACGAAAAAATTTATCTTGCTTTATTTTGCGGTCGATTACGCGAACAAAAGTTTTTTCTCTATCTTTCCCTCTCTCTCTCTCTCTCTCTCTCTCTCTCTCTCTCTCTCTCTCTCGCCTCCCTAATCCCCTTTTTCAGACAACCGACGAGCAAATCCCGGCCCCCCGTTGCGAGCTCACCTTCAACGTCCTCTTCCGCGTCGAGGGCGTCTACAAGGTACACTTCCGCAAATCATCTCTGCTAGCCTGTCCCTCACCCCTCTTTTTCTAGGTACGCCCCGTGATCAAGGCCCTGCTGGGGGATCGTCTCCTTCCCGACGAGGTCTTCGCCTCGCCCATCTCGTTCAACGTGTCCTCGTCCAGATAACGGTACTTTACCTTCGCCAAGATAGCTTAGGCTTCGGCTTAGGCTTAGGCTTAGGCTTGGGCTTAGGCTTAGGCTTAGGCTTAGGCTTAGGCTTAGGCTTAGGCTTGGGCTTAGGCTTGGGCTTAGGCTTAGGCTTGGGCCTAGGCTTAGGCTTGGTCTTAGGTTTGGGCTTAAGCTGCTTAGAGCGTAGGCTTTTCAAATCGTACACAGTTTTTTTGTTGTAAAAAACGCCGAAATATTGTAAATTTTTTTGGCAATTTGGGAAAACGCTATGAAATGCGGCGTCGTCTCGGGAAACCGATTACGCCATGAAATCCGCTGAATTTTGCTCATTTTCAGGCTCGCTCGTGCTCCATCTACGCCACCAAGTGCCCGGAGAAAACTGCCTTCCAGACGTATTGCCTTGAATTTCTCTATATCTCTGTCGCCTTCTCTCTCTCTCTCTCTATCTCTCTCTCTCGCTCGTTTTCTCTCGCCCTCTGCCCCGCTCCGCCGAAGCTGTGATATTTCTCCCGTGATTTCCGGATTTTTCTAGAGTTTTTCCCGATTTTTAAAGACCCCGCCCCGCATCCTCAATTTTGCCATAATACTTTCCCCAAAGACTCTCTGCTCAGTGGCCCATTTTTGCGCGCTGTTTTTGTTTGCGTGTTGATTTCCAAACGAAATTCCGGTCGTATCGAGCATTTTCTTGTGTTTTCCGAGAGCTTTTACCCCCGCAATTTTACACGCCCTTTGCCGAATAAATCTGAATTTTTGAGGCGGAAATTGCAGGCTTGCCAAGTCGTACGCTAACCAGGAAATACCGCTTTCGAAAAATGTCGTACTGTATTACAGTGGGGTTTTCCCGGCGAGAGACAACGGACAATAGCCCCTTTTTGCAGTTCTAAGCTTTTAGCTTGTAGGTTTGTTAGTTTCTTAGATTTTTAGTTTTTTGGCTTTTTTAGTTTATTAGATTTTTTGGTTTATTAGAATTTTTAGTTTCTTAGATTTTTCAGCTTTCAGCTTCTTTTTTGTGTGCCATGAAAATAAAGAATGATACGCGCCTTATTTTTTGTACGTTGATACACGTATCTTATACCCGGAGACCAGAGCCCCCTCCTCTTACTCAGTTTTATGCACCAAAAACGTGAAAAAAATTGGCCCCCATACAAATTCTCGAACTAGGGAAAAGACAGAGAACACAGACCCCATCGAGAAGCCGTGCTGCAGCGATTGCCAAAAAACAAGCCAAAATAAATTCGGCTTCTTTCCATGTCGCGGAATCGCCGGAAGTGGAAGCCATCTGACGGGAGCAGGTGGCTGAAAACTCGTAATAAATTGTTCGAAAAATGTCAGTGAGGCGGCAACACCGGATACGATATTAGCGTCGAAAAAGCTTTGGGGTTATGCAGTTTCCGCAAGTTGCCGGGCACACGTTCCTCCCTACAAAACTCGCCACAAACACCCATTTCCGCACCCCGCCGCGGGTTTTCGTTTCTTTTCCGGTAAACTGGTTGCCAGCCAACATTTCAATACCATAAACTTCGCATTTTCCCCGATTCGAAAATGTTTGAATGCTTTTTTAGGGAGTATGGGTCGGCGGCCGATACCTCCAAAGTGCTAGAATTTCGCCATTTTGGCCTCGTGCTAATTTTTATCGATTGGTTTAGCTTTTCTGGCTGAAAACATATCTAAAAATACCCCCAGTAGCTTCCTTGGGTCTTATTTGTGGTTATGCAGTTTTTGAGGCAGCCGGCTCCCGGTTTATATCTTTCCAAAACCGCTGTTAAAACTCATTTTGCTGTTTCTTTTTTTTTCTTCACGTAACTGCGAACTGGCTGCCAGCGAACATTTCAATACCATAAACATGCCTTTTCCGGCTTCTAAAATGTTTTCGAATGCTTGTTTTAGTGAGCCGGGGTCGGCGGCCAATCACTTAAAAACGCTAGGATTTTCGCATTTTGGTCCCGCGCCCTTTTTTATCGATTGTTTTTGGTTTTGTGGATGAAAATACATCATAATATACTCCCGCCGCTTTTTTGGAACTTTATTTGGGGGTTATGCAGTTACCGTAAGTTGCCGGGCGCACGTTCCTCCCTACAAAACTCGCCATAAAAACCCATTTCCGCCTCCCGCCGGGGGTTTTCCTTTCTTTTCCGGCAAACTGGCTGCCAGCCAGCATTTCAATACCATAAACATAGTTTTTTCCTGATTCTGAAATGTTTGAATGCTTATTTTAGTGAGTTTGGCGTCGCGATCACCTAAAAACGTTAGAATTTCTCGGCTTCGGCCTCGCGCTCAATTTTTTCGATTGGTTTGGCTTTTGTGGTTTTGATTGGTTTTAACTCTTTTTTTTTCAGGGTACACCGCGGCGGGTCGGCCAGACGGGTCGGCGCGGCGGCGCGGTGAGCGGCACGGACAGGCGGGACGGCGCGGCGCGGCGACGCGGTTGGAGACCCGGTGGGCGAGACGTGAAGAACAGCGGCTGGCGCGATAAACAGGTTTTTCTTCGTTTCTTTTCAAATATCCTTTTTTTTGGAAATGGACTCTTTCGCGTTTCGCATTTTGCTTTTAGATTTCAAAAAATGAATGAAAAATTGACATTTTGAAATTTGAAAAAAATAAATTGAAAATTGAAATCGCCGTCAGCCTTCGGCTATTTTTGGGCCTAAAAAGTGTATTTTTTTGCTTTCAGATTCGCCGGCCCGAAGTCCGCGGCAGCCCCTCCCTTCGGGATCCAGGATCATCAAGAATGCGCCGGCCGGAGATGGCCTGGAGGTATCGCGAGTTTTAAAGGACTATTAATGGCAATATAGGAGTCGATCAAGCCCCTCCCGAAAACCCGCCACTCGCTCGACTCGAGCACCACCACCGCGCACCGCCGATGACGACAAGCCGGGCGAGATGGACGAGACGCCCGATGATCTACTTGCCGGTGAGGGCGCGTCGGGGAGCGGCTCTTTGATGATGAAGGTATGGGAGTTTTGCATGGTCTTCTTGGAAAATAAAAATACTTGATCACGCGATTCCGCAAATTTTCTCCGCTAGGGTAGACTTAGACGTAGGCCTGGGCTTAGGCTTAGGCTTAGGTTTAGGCTAGGCTTACGCTTGGGCTTACTATTAGGCTTGGGCTTAGCTTAGGCTTAGGCTTCGGCTTAGGCTTAGGTTCGTGCTCCTTTTTCCTAAGTTTTTTGCGATGGGAATTTCGAATTGAATTTGTCGCAAATCAGAATCTCGTCGAAATTTATATGCCGGGAAGGCATCTCTTTTAGACAATTCTAGAAAAGGAAGATGCTTAGGCTTAGGCTAGGCTTAGGCTTGGGCTTAGCCTTAGCTTGGGCTTGGCTTTGGCTTAGTCTTAAGCTTTGAGATTGGGGCTTAAGCGTTGGCAGGGTTCGAAAAAATGGAGGAAAAATTTCCGAATTTGCAACATTACCTGGCGTAATCAGTTTACCGTTTTCTTCTTTCAGGGTCTCGACGTGTAGCGGCATCGGGTCGTCGTCTTGGTCTACTTCTCTACCTGACGCGCCCGATGATCTACTTGCCGGTGAGGGCGCGTCGGGGGTTCGGCTATTTGACTAGGTATGTGAGTTTTGCATGCTCTTCTTGGAAACTAAAAACGCTTTGATCACGCCATCTAAGCAATTCCGCAAATTTTCTCCGCTAGTTTGCCTCTGGTTATCAGTGGTTCTCCGCTAAATTTTAAGCTGGACGTAGGCTTAGTTTTGCAACATTACCTGGCGTAATCAGTTTACCGTTTCCTTCTTTCAGGTTCTGATCGGATCTCGTCTCGGAGGCGGCGACGCTGACACGCCCGATGATCTACTTGCCGGTGAGGGCTTGTCAGGGAGCGGCTCTTTGATGATGAAGGTATGGGAGTTTTGCATGGTCTTCTTGGCAAATAAAAACACTTTGATCACGCCATCTAAGCAATTCCGCAAATTTTCTCCGCTAGTTTGCCTCTGGTTATCAGTGGTTCTCCGCTAAATTTTAAGCTGGACGTAGGCTTAGTTTTGCAACATTACCTGGCGTAATCAGTTTACCGTTTCCTTCTTTCAGGTTCTGATCGGATCTCGTCTCGGAGGCGGCGACGCTGACACGCCCGATGATCTACTTGCCGGTGAGGGCTTGTCAGGGAGCGGCTCTTTGATGATGAAGGTATGGGAGTTTTGCATGGTCTTCTTGGCAAATAAAAACACTTTGATCACGCCATCTAAGCAATTCCGCAAATTTTCTCCGCTAGTTTGCCTCTAGTGGCAGTGGTTCTCCGCTAAATTTTAAGCTAGGCATTCTTAGGTTTGGGCTTAGACTTCGGCTTAGGCTAGGCTAGGCTTCCACTTGGGTTTGGGTTTACTATTAGTTGGACTTAGGCTTAGGTTTGGCGTCGGCTTTGGCTTAGTCTTAAGCTTTGAGACTGGGTTAAGCGTAGGCAGGGTTCGAGAAAATCGACGAAAAATTTCCGAATTTGCAACATTACCTGGCGTAATCAGTTTACCGTTTTCTTCTTTCAGGGCCTTGGCGGCTCGCAGACGAAGGAAGACACGTCCGATGAACTACTGGTCGGGGAGGACGGGTCAGCAGGACGCGGCTCTTGGACAAGGTATGGGAGTTTTGCATGCTCTTCTTGGAAACTAAAAACGCCTGATCACGCCATCTAAGCAATTCCGCAAATTTTCTCCGCTAGTTTGCCTCTAGTAGCAGTGGTTCTCCGCTAAATTTTAAGCTAGGCTTAGGCTTAGACTTAGGCTTAGGCCTAGGCTTAGGTTCAGGCTTACGCTTGGGCGTAGGCTTTTAGGCTTAGACTTAGGTAATACCTGGGGTAATCAGTTTAACGTTTCTTTTTTCAGTGTCGGCGACAACGAGCGGCTGAAGGAGACGGCGTTTTGGCGACGACGGCCGGCTCGAGGGCCCCCACGCGCGTGCCAACCTACTTGCCGGGTTGGCACTTCCCAGCGCATGGTGGGCGAGTTCGAGGTGTGTGGCTGTTGCTTGAACGGCCCGATCGCTAGCGAAAGTTGCTTGAACGCCATCCCGCTGCCTAGTTTTACCGGGGACTATCACTGCTAGCTTTGCTCCACTAGTATTAGGATCGGGCCCTCCAGCAAAATCCCCCCCCCCGCCTGAAAATGCATAATTACTTGCAGCGCGATTCCCCGGAATCTTTCCTAAAGCCATTTTTCCTAGAAACCATCTTTCCTGTAGGCCATTTTGCGCTTGGCAAAATTTTCCCGGGTCCACGACGTTCATTTTTGCGATTTTTTAGGCGGCTAAACTCTAGTTGCAAGCGGAAGTTTCGACTTTTTAGCTGAAAATTTGTGAAATTTCGCTGGTTTTTCGACTAAAACGTTGTGCGTTTGGTATTTTGGTATATTTTACGGCGCGGTAGCTACCTAGATACAAAAAGCGGTGGTAAAATAATGTCTTTATTGCTCCTGGTGACGTTAGAAGTCACTTCTATTAGAAATAAGCAATGGCAAATCAAAACAGCATCGAAAAACTTCAAAATAGCGCGAGAGACGGCGTCTATGTCTTATACTAGCTTCTCTTTTCATCTAAAACTAAATTGCAACATCGAAATTAGCCATTTGTAGAATTATCATAATTGTGCAGGCACCGCTGGGCTATTACACCGCGCAGGCATCATTTTTGGGGATTTTAGATGGGGTTTATTAGGAAAAATGGCTTTAGGGAAAGAGGACGCTCTCGCTACAGCGCAATGTTAACCTCTATACAACTATATAACCTAAAACCTCAAATTCTGATCAAAATTTGCAAAAAATCCGATATTTTGCGATTTTTCTCGTCAAATCTGGGCGAAAAATGTTGGCACGCCGCCCGACGGCTAAACAGTGCTCCCCCGTCAATAGTGTCTAACGGAACAGACGATTTTCAAGATTTTCCCCATTCGAAGCTGTTGACCATATTGCCTCGTGATTTATTCGGCTTTCACGCCCTGTTTGCAGTCGGCGCACGTGTTGCCCGCGTACATTGTAGCCGCGCGTCGGGGCCAACGCCCACGCATGATTTTCATCGAATTTTCGATTCCTAAAGCGTTTGTTAGTGGCGTGGTACTTCCCCCATAATTATGCCGGGTTTTTTTCCTTCATTTGAGGCTTTTGACCGCTATACTTTCTTATAGTTCTTTGTTTTAGATGGAAGATCGAAGGCTGAAGCAGGATTACGTGACTGTCGCCAAATTCCTGTTGACACATCGCGAATTGAATGAAGCCAAATATGCACGCGCATTGGAGATTGCTGGTCTTTTGAACAAGCCCGGATTGCGCTCATTGATGCTGGCAGAGGTTCTTACAGGTACATTTTCCAGGGTGGTGGTTTTAACATCACTTTTTTCAGAGACCCCCGGCGAACGACTTGAAGCTGCGCGCGAATTCGTGGCTCTTCTTCAGCGGCAAGGTCGTAACAACGTCACAAGTATCCAGAACATCAACGAACTGGCTGCGGCTCAGCTTCCGGCTCCCGAACATGTAAGCCATTTCGCTAGATTTTTAAATTCTGATTTAGGACCTTGAACCAGTGGATGAAGTCGCTGAAGATCAGAGTGATGACAGTGCAATTGACGCCTAAATAATTTCAACAATTCCATTATCTCTGTTCGTTGTTATCATATTGTTACACACATCATATTGTTATGTTGATAAAGCAGTGAGATTTCTTCTTTTCGCGTACGGATACACTAGCATACGCTGCTGAACGTATCAAAATTATGGCCGTTTTGATCTACGCGCTGGTCTTCTACTTCTTGGTCTGATTCCTGCTAATGCTACCGATGTTCTGGACCAGTCGATGGAAGCTCGCTCTTGTTCTGGGCCGCGGGTGATGGGAAGAAAACGACATCACGGCCTAGATCCTGTCTTGGAGAGCGCAATGCTCTTGTTGCTTAGACCCGCGCTTACCACCACTTTAGATTCTGAGGCGATTGGTCATCCTAAGCAGTATTGCGGTAGCGCCGTAGGCCCAGCGGATCGTTTATTGCGGCTTTCGAGCTGTATTTTCAGTTTTAGAATGACTTAATGGCGCATTAACGTATATGAAGGCAAAATTGACGTGTTTTTAGTAGTTTTTAAAGCGTTTTTGAGCCATGGGAAGCATATGAAGCTAAAATTGATGTTTTTAGCGGTTTTTAAAGAGTGTTTGGGCCAGGGGCAGGATATGAAGCCAAAATGGAGAGTTTTTTAGTTGTTTTCGAAGCGTTTTTGAGCCATGGGAAGCATATGAAGCTAAAATTGATGTTTTTAGCGGTTTTTAAAGAGTGTTTGGGCCAGGGGCAGGATATGAAGCCAAAATGGAGAGTTTTTTTAGTTGTTTTCGAAGCGTTTTTGAGCCATGGGAAGCATATGAAGCTAAAATTGATGTTTTTAGCGGTTTTTAAAGAGTGTTTGGGCCAGGGCAGGATATGAAGCCAAAATGGAGAGTTTTTTAGTTGTTTTCGAAGCGTTTTTGAGCCATGGGAAGCATATGAAGCTAAAATTGATGTTTTTAGCGGTTTTTAAAGAGTGTTTGGGCCAGGGGCAGGATATGAAGCCAAAATGGAGAGTTTTTTAGTTGTTTTCGAAGCGTTTTTTGAGCCATGGGAAGCATATGAAGCTAAAATTGATGTTTTTAGCGGTTTTTAAAGAGTGTTTGGGCCAGGGCAGGATATGAAGCCAAAATGGAGAGTTTTTTAGTTGTTTTCGAAGCGTTTTTGAGCCATGGGAAGCATATGAAGCTAAAATTGATGTTTTTAGCGGTTTTTAAAGAGTGTTTGGGCCAGGGGCAGGATATGAAGCCAAAATGGAGAGTTTTTTAGTTGTTTTCGAAGCGTTTTTGAGCCATGGGAAGCATATGAAGCTAAAATTGATGTTTTTAGCGGTTTTTAAAGAGTGTTTGGGCCAGGGGCAGGATATGAAGCCAAAATGGAGAGTTTTTTAGTTGTTTTCGAAGCGTTTTTGAGCCATGGGAAGCATATGAAGCTAAAATTGATGTTTTTAGCGGTTTTTAAAGAGTGTTTGGGCCAGGGGCAGGATATGAAGCCAAAATGGAGAGTTTTTTAGTTGTTTTTCGAAGCGTTTTTGAGCCATGGGAAGCATATGAAGCTAAAATTGATGTTTTTAGCGGTTTTTAAAGAGTGTTTGGGCCAGGGGCAGGATATGAAGCCAAAATGGAGAGTTTTTTAGTTGTTTTCGAAGCGTTTTTGAGCCATGGGAAGCATATGAAGCTAAAATTGATGTTTTTAGCGGTTTTTAAAGAGTGTTTGGGCCAGGGGCAGGATATGAAGCCAAAATGGAGAGTTTTTTAGTTGTTTTTGAAGCGTTTATGGGCCAGGGAAAGATATGAGGCCAGAATTGATGTGTCGTGGGTGCCTTCTTAGTCTCAGGTAGTGATGGTATTATTCAAATCTCAAATCTAATTTGCATCCGCCTAATAAAATCTGCCGATTTGCTTTGAATAAGGTTTCAGCACATCAAATCAAATCGATTTGATTTGGACTTTCGAGGTTGAGTTCGAATTTGAAGATTTGAACGAGGATTTGAAAGGAGTCGGTAAAATCAATAGCTCATTACGCGGATGCTAATTTTATGATGGCATGCATAATCAAGATCATTTCCGGTTCGCGGCAGCTCGGGCCATAGCGATTTTCTTATGTTTTGCATGCCAACATCTCCAGAGAGGGCCAGGGCTGTTTACGGACGGGCCGGGCCAGCCCGGGACGGGCCGGACGGGCTGACTACCCAATTTGCATAAAATTAGCGGACGGGCTGGGACGGGCTGGGGAGCGGGCTGGACGGGCCGGGCTGAGCGGGCTGGAGCGGGCTGGGGTTATGCAAATCTGCTATGTTAATCATCCCGGGGTAAATTAACACAGAGAAGGCAATGTGATCAGATGGCGTTTTATGCCCTTGTTCAGGGACGTAGCCAGAAAAAAAGGCAGCAAAATTTTTGAGAAAATAAAAATCATAAGGGTCCCCCTTATGAAATTTCCGGGCCCCGGCCGATTTCGGGGGGGGCGGGCCCCGGGGCCAGGGGGCCCACCTTACGCTACGTCCCTGCCCTTGTTTAATAAAGATTTATGGGATGTTTATTGTTTTCAGGTGAGCCGGACTCTCATTTTGGTGTTGTGGGGGGAGAGAGCCAAGTTTTATTTTTATTTTTATTTCATTGATCTGTTAAAGATACAGGTGTATTGTTACGCTAATTTTAGTGGTTTTTGATTGCTTTAACTAACAACAACAATCGTACAAATTTTTGAAAATTGGCTAATTTAGACTTTTTTGGTAATTTTTCATAGTTTTTGACCAAAATAAATCAAAAATTTGCAAAAATTTGATAATTTTTTGCCGCAGGTTTATATTTAGAAAGTGTACAATACTATGAAAATAGTTTCTATTTCCCCGCGCTAGGCTCTTGCCTCATCCTTGGATGTAATTAACATAGCAGATTTGCATAACCCCAGCCCGCTTCAGCCCGCTCAGCCCGGCCCGTCCAGCCCGCTCCCCAGCCCGTCCCAGCCCGTCCGCTAATTTTATGCAAATTGAGTAGTCAGCCCGTCCGGCCCGTCCGGCCCCGGACGCCCGCGGGCCGGGCTCGAAATGACCAACCCTGGAGAGGGCTGACCCGTAAAGCCGTATCCCAATGAGGGTTACCAGTGCAAGCAGCCGGCACGCCTCATGGCGCCGGCGTGCCGCGCTTGTGGTGATGGGAAATCCACTTTTGGCGACGGGCCGCGAAGTAAGGTAAAGATATTGGGGCGGACCGTCCGCTGGTATAAATGCACGGCATATGCATTGAACACTACAGATGGTTTTTAGCGGTTTTTAAAGTGCTTGGGCTTCATGAGTCGATTAGACTATTGAAATGGGCTACAAAGCTATTGTGCGGATCGATTACGCAACGAAAACAGGACAAAAAAAATCGATCGATTATGACGGGAAAATCCGCAAAAATAATCTATTACGTTGGGAAAATCAGCAAAACAAACGGTCAGGCTAGGACTCTCCCAAAAATCGATCTTTTTCGCCATGAAAAACCCTCGGAAAAACCGATTACACCATGAAATAGGAGTTTACAATAGATTCCGCCATGAAAATGGGGCCGTCCAGTCGATTACGCTATGAAAATGGAGCTCTCGAATTGCTTACGCCATGAAAATAAGCTTTTTACAATCGATTACGTCATGAAACGCTAAGATTTAGATGTCTTTCAAGAGGCACAAAATTTATGTAAAATCGTTTAACATTAACGATAAAGGTAAAAAAATACAAATAGCAGCATGATCCATCAAATCGCATTTATATGGCGTCATCGATTGGACGGGGGCCACAGACATCGCAATGCCGGCATCGTTTCATTGCGGATTCGCTGAAGAAAAATGCGTACACATAATCGCTTTTACACATGAATTCAGCGTCCAAAACCCTGGCCAAGTGGTTAGTGGTCGCGCTTGCCAAGCTGGGGACCCGGGTTCGACTCCCGGCCATGGCAAGGTTTATCTTTTGGCTGTGATCAGAGAGCCCCAAAGCTAGAGAGAGAGAGCGAGAGAGAGAGAGCGCCAGAGATAGAGAGAGAGCGAGAGAGAGCCAGAGATATACAGGGTGGGTCATAAAAAAGCCAAATTTTCGCCAGCATATCGTTTGAACGAAGACGAATTGAAGGTACATTACCATGATTATCAGACTTCTATTGGCTATCAGAATCTCGAAAGTTCAGAATCTCGAAAATCAGACCCCCGCCCTCGGCCGCGGCAGATCTTTTGATTTTGCTCGAAACTTTTAGAAGCGGCTAATTGACGGTCAGGAAGCGAGAGAGAGCGAGAGAGAGAGAGAGAGAGAGAGAGGGAGAGGGAGAGGGAGAGGGAGAGAGGAGCGAGAGAGAGAAACGTACCGTATCCGACTGTAATATCTGTGCGTAGACCTGCCACGACGACCCGTAGTTCTGGGCTATAATCAAATTGGCCGTGGTGGGAGTGCGTGAGCGGCTGTAGTACATCCATAGACTCGGCAGATTGGCTTGGTACAGCTGGAAATGAACAAGCTCTTACTCTCTCTCTCTCTCCCTCTCTCTCTCTCTCTCACTCTCTCACTATCTCTCTCTCGTTACCTGTATGTCATTAAGCTGGGATCGATCCATCATCGCACACACTTCCCTCATCAGTTTTTCATATGCAACGCTCAATTCAGGCATTTCAACCTGAAAAACGGGCAGGCTAGCAGAGATTCTTTGAGGAATTGGAGGGGCAGGCTAGCAGAGATTCTTTGAGGAATTGGAGGGGCAGGCTAGCAGAGATTCTTTGAGGAATTGGAGGGGCAGGCTAGCAGAGATTCTTTGAGGAATTGGAGGGGCAGGCTAGCAGAGATTCTTTGAGGAATTGGAGGGGCAGGCTAGCAGAGATTCTTTGAGGAATTGGAGGGGCAGGCTAGCAGAGATTCTTTGAGGAATTGGAGGGGCAGGCTAGCAGAGATTCTTTGAGGAATTGGAGGGGCAGGCTAGCAGAGATTCTTTGAGGAATTGGAGGGGCAGGCTAGCAGAGATTCTTTGAGGAATTGGAGGGGCAGGCTAGCAGAGATTCTTTGAGAATTGGAGGGCAGGCTAGCAGAGATTCTTTGAGGAATTGGAGGGGCAGGCTAGCAGAGATTCTTTGAGGAATGGAGGGGCAGGCTAGCAGAGATTCTTTGAGGAATTGGAGGGGCAGGCTAGCAGAGATTCTTTGAGGAATTGGAGGGGCAGGCTAGCAGAGATTCTTTGAGGAATTGGAGGGGCAGGCTAGCAGAGATTCTTTGAGGAATTGGAGGGGGCAGGCTAGCAGAGATTCTTTGAGGAATTGGAGGGGCAGGCTAGCAGAGATTCTTTGAGGAATTGGAGGGGCAGGCTAGCAGAGATTCTTTGAGGAATTGGAGGGGCAGGCTAGCAGAGATTCTTTGAGGAATTGGAGGGGCAGGCTAGCAGAGATTCTTTGAGGAATTGGAGGGGCAGGCTAGCAGAGATTCTTTGAGGAATTGGAGGGGCAGGCTAGCAGAGATTCTTTGAGGAATTGGAGGGGCAGGCTAGCAGAGATTCTTTGAGGAATTGGAGGGGCAGGCTAGCAGAGATTCTTTGAGGAATTGGAGGGGCAGGCTAGCAGAGATTCTTTGAGGAATTGGAGGGGCAGGCTAGCAGAGATTCTTTGAGGAATTGGAGGGGCAGGCTAGCAGAGATTCTTTGAGGAATTGGAGGGGCAGGCTAGCAGAGATTCTTTGAGGAATTGGAGGGGCAGGCTAGCAGAGATTCTTTGAGGAATTGGAGGGGCAGGCTAGCAGAGATTCTTTGAGGAATTGGAGGGGCAGGCTAGCAGAGATTCTTTGAGGAATTGGAGGGGCAGGCTAGCAGAGATTCTTTGAGGAATTGGAAGGGCAGGCTAGCAGAGATTCTTTGGGGAATTGGAAGGGCAGGCTAGCAGAGATTCTTTGGGGAATTGGAAGGGCAGGCTGGCAGAGATTCTTTGAGGAATTGGAGGGGCAGGCTAGCAGAGATTCTTTGAGGAATTGGAGGGGCAGGCTAGCAGAGATTCTTTGGGGAATTGGAGGGGCAGGCTGGCAGAGATTCTTCGAGGAATTGGAGGGGCAGGCTAGCAGAGATTCTTTGCATTCTTTAGAGGGGCAAAGATACACGAAATTTCTTTCCAAACCCGCGGCGGTCTGGCTCCGTATGGCAGAATCGCCGTGACGAAAGTCTGAATATCGATGATGACGAGACGACGTCCATCTGCTGTCTCGGATCTTGGCTGTAGTTTGTTTGTCTATAGATATCTCTCTGGGTGTAGATTACCGCTTTGATGATTTGTTCGAGAAGTGGCGGAATGGTGGGAAGAGATTCGATGCACTCCGCCTCGTTATTGTAGCACTGCATCAGACGCACCACCGGGCAGTTGATTAGCTGTAGTGAGAGTGAGAGCGAGAGAGTGCGTGAGAGAGAGAGAGAGAGAGAGAGAGAGAAAGCGAGGGCGTTAGATAAAACAAAGTTAAGCGAATTTTCCTAACGTAAATGGTGCGAAAACCCGTGGCGAAGTGGTTAGTGGCCCCGCCCGCCAATCTGACGACCCGGGTTCGACTGGGCCAGCCTTTTGCTTTTGGCCTCAAACTTTCCGGATCCTCTATCTGGCAGCCAGTCAAGCGAGTAGGAGTAAAGAATGAGTGTTTGGATGCAGTTTTACCTTCTGGAATGCGTCCAAGTAGACCTCGAGATAGTCGCCAGGCCGGGGACCACTCGAGCCAAGATACGCCTGATCGGGCTTCAGCCCCGGCCATATCCATGAGTCCATCTCGAAATATCTAAAAGTTGCGAATTTATGGCGTAATCAATTCGAGAGCCATATTTTGATGGCATAATCGACTTTCTCCCTCCTTCTCCCTCCCTCTCTCTCTCTCTCTCTCTCTCTCTCTCTCTCTCTCTCTCTCACTCTCTCACCTCTCTCCGACGGCCAACCCGGCACCGAATTCGGGGTGTATGGCCAGGTTTCCGCGGCGAAGCATTGGCAATGTGGTGAACGGCGGCGAGGCCTAGGTTGCAAGGATTATTGATCGAACAGGTGCCGCTGCTATACCTCAGCCGGGTAGAATTCGCGACATCGGACACGGCGCGTCAATCTGTCGAGCAGGCGCAATTGGGCCGGGCTCCCCGCCGGCATTCTATAGACAGGGGAGGGTGTAGAGCCACAGCAACCAATTTTCGAAAAGCCAGTCAGCACCCCAAAAAAGCCGTGCCCCAAATGGTTAGCGGCCCGGCCGCGGCTGACTTCTTATTTTTTTTTTGGCTGCAAGCTCTCAGATTCGGAGGGAGAGAGAGAGAAAGAGGGGAGAGAGAGAGAGAGAGAGAGAGAGAGAGAGAGAGAGAGAAAGAGAGGGGGGAGAGAGAGCGAGACAGAGACAGCGAGAGATATAGAGTAAGAGATGAGATATCGATATCCCGTACCTGAGGGCAATTTCCTTCGTGTAGTGACCCTTCCCCTGAGGCGTGTCGATCGGCCTGGACGCGTCGCTGTAGCTGCACGCAAAGTCAGGGTAGATGGCCCCGCGTTTGTCGCGTGTAATGGAGATGATGATCCATGGTAGATGGCGTTGATCGACGGTCCCATCGGCAATATGCACCCGAATTCCGGTGTTCACGTCATCCGGCCATGGCTGCCAACGTATCGTATTTCTTTATATTCCAAAATTTTCGTAATTAAAGTGATCTAAGTAATTTTTCGCGAAACTTTTATAACACTAACAAGGCGACGTTTTTGAGTGTCGTCGGGACTTTGACATGGGACTAAGCCTATTTTGTGCAAAATTTTACGCTGATTCCGAATATGGTAACCGTTTTTGCGGAATAGCCATTTCTGGAATGTTATGAACGATTTAAACCTCAAAACAGCACAAAATCGGCTACTTCCGATAGTCATAAAAGGCTTCGGAATAGGTTTTAGACAAAACCAGATAGTGCATCTTGTTCAGAAAAAAATTCTCTATAAAATGTACCATCTTTTCCAAAATCATTCAAAAGTTAGAAAAATTTGATAATTTATTTGATTTTGACCCCTAATTTTACAAAAATTTTGAAAATTCCAACATTTTTGAGTTAAGCAACTTATTTTATAGAGAATTTTTTTCTGAACAAGATGCACTATCTGGTTTTGTCTAAAACCTATACCGAAGCCTTTTATGACTATTGGAAGTAGCCGATTTTGGGCTGTTTTGTGGTTTAAATCGTTCATAACTTTCGAGAAATCGCTATTACGCCAAAACGGTTACCATATTCGGGATCAGCGTAAAATTTTGCACAAAATAGGCTTACAAGGAGTCGTTTTTAGGTGATATTGGAGTTTTTGAACGAGGCCTAGCTAGTTCGATAGAGAAAAAAATTCTGAACAAGATTTCGTTTTCCAAATCTGCTAACCGTGTACGCTGTTCAATAAAAATTAATTTGAAAATCATTATTCTAACCATCATTTTCCGCCTGATCCGCAGATTCTGCGCTTTGGGTGCGCGTCAACATAGCCCCCTTTAGGCCTCCCTCCAGCCATGACCAGCTGGCCTATTGGTAGTGAGCTTGCTTCATAAGTTTTTGTCTTTTTTGCCAGCGGGTTCGACTCCTCGCTAGTAAAACTCTTTTGCTTTTTGCTCGATAATGCCAAATTCGATTTGAATGGCATGAAAAACCAAAAAGCAAGACAATAAATCACAATAAGTTCCGAACCCTGGGCATAATTTTGCAAAAGTTTGATAGGCGCCGGCACTATCCACTAGGCCACGATCTCATGCGGATGCTGGTTCGCGCTGTGGGCTATGTCCCGGGCCTGATCCATGGGTCGCAGCCTGACGTCCGGGAATTTTTTCATTAAAATTAATTTTTATTGAACAGCGTACACGGTTAGCAGATTTGGAAAACGACATCTTGTTCAAAATTATTTTTTCTATCGAACTAGCTAGGTCTCGTTCAAAAACTCCAATATCACCTAAAAACGACTCCTTGTTAGTCCCAGGCCTAAATCCCGACGACACTCAAAAACGTCTCCTTGTAAGCCGAAGCCCAGGCTGAAGCTAAACTAATTTTAAAGGCGCTGGGACAGATGGCCGGGTTTTTTTCAACAAGATTCAGTAAAATTTAGCCATCTTGCAACTGGAAAAACAGCCAGAAAAATTGCAAAATTGCAAAATGTTGCTGAAAAATCTGCCATTATTTTGAGATGCAAATTCGAAAGCTTGAAGATCGGTTCTATGACAGCTGGAAGAGTTGTTGAAAACCTGAGCGAATTACCCCCTGGGTGTGGCAGCGCATTTTCTGGTATCGTCCGTCACAGAGGAAGTCTTCGGCGGCCAACGTCGAAAATAGCTGCAATAAATTTCGGGGGTAACTATAGCATAAATTTATAGCCCGCCAGCTACAGTAATCTTCGAGATACCACGAAAATAAACGTTATTATCCGTTTTTCATATGGTTTTCGTCGACATCGACCCTTCGAATACTAAGTGAAAATGAAGCGGCAAGCCTGCTTTACCCCTAGAGATTTTTTTGCTGATAAAAGTTAGCGAAATAACCGTTGATTTCAACAATTTTTGTAACGCAAACCCACCACCGATATTAAGCAAAAAAGCGAACCGGAAGTCGATGCAAATCGATGTAAATTCCAAAAAGAACTGTTAAGAACCGCGTAAAAAAAAGTCTTTTTGCTATAACTTGACCACCACTATCCAACTCAAAAATTTGGCAAAAAAAATTGACGATACTTGGGGATGGGGCCCTTTTTCTGGGCCCGAACAAACCCACCCTCAGAATTGGCTGAAAATTCGCACACAAATAGAATCGACCACGCTGAGCATCACCCCCGTTCTCCGACTTCGCCACTGACCCACAAAACTCGAGCTAATGACGTTTTAGTGTCAGTTTTCGCACCCGTTGGCCATAGATTTGCTTTTCAAAAATCGGCCGGGAAGATCAAAAATAAAGGTGTGAATTCGAAGTGTGAAGTTTTTGACTTTTGAAAAGAGTCACTTTCAAAGTGACAGTGACGGTTTAAAGATCAGTAGCAAATTTGGAGAACGAGGTGATGCTCAGCGCGGTCGATTCTATCCGTGTGCAAATGTTCAGACAATTCTGAGTCCGGGTTCGTTCGGGCTCCCCGAGTTTGATCCAGGCTTTTGCGTTATTGAAACTAGGCGGAAAGTTGGAAAAACGAATGCTGACCTGGTTGGCGCGGCGTAAGCGGAGCTTGACACCAAATTCTAGATGGTCATGGACAAGTCGCTGTAGACGATCTGGCAATTTGGCATACTCAAAATGGACGGCAACCATCATCTAAAAGCCTATCGAGAAGTGTGTGGGAGAGAAAGAGAGAGAGAGAGAGAGAGAGAGAGAGAGAGACACACAACGCTACTAGCGAAGCAATCCACCGTCTATTTGAATTGGCCCCCAAATGACCCTCTCCCTTCCGAACGGCCCCTCAGGCATCAAGGCCCCGCCCACTTTTCCCGCTTTTCCCGCAAACGTCTGTGGCGCTCTCTCTCTCTCTCTCTCTCTCTCTCTCTCTCTCTCTTGACCATTTTCACACACACACACACACACGGCAATGTTGATTTTACGCTGGTTTTGATAATTAACATACGACGTTCTGAAATCCTTTTTTGAAAGAAACGTTTGGCAATCAGACCCTTCCGCAACTTGCGAAAACATATTCGGAATCAGCGCGAAATTCCGCACAAGACAGGCTGGGGGTCCCCCGAATCGAATTCCCCGCCTTGGTGAAAACACTTTAAAGCCATGTGACATTTTGGCCAAAAATCGGCCATATCGCCGAAATCGATAACTTTTGTATTTTTTTAGTCAAATCTGTAAAGTTCGGATGGTTGGCGTGCAATTTGCGTATGCGAAATTGCCGGATAGTGTGCAGCGTCTCGTCCACGATCATCTAGAGTTTCGGGACAAGCGCCGTCTGCGAAGAACCACCCAGGTAGACCATCAATGACCATCCACCCTCCCCCCCCCTCTACTATTTCGTTGCGTAATCGGTGCAAGGCTAGATTCTAGGAGCGGCGATCGGCTTCCTGGCTGCCAGTTACTCGAGACCGCAAGTTGGAGCAAAAAGCAAAAGCCCCTACGCGGCGGGGAGTCGAACCCGGGTCACCAGATTGGCAGCCGCCGCTAGTCACTTGGCCAAATGCCGGGGCGTTTTTCCTGGCCGCCATTTGGAACAAAATTCTGGCGCACCATGCCGGTTCTGCGCAGCCTTTTTCCACGCAATTGCAGCGATTTGCGAGATTGCCGGCCGCGGCGTTCCTCATCGACGGGCGCTACGAGAATATTCGCTGCCGCACCGAGCCGGTAAGCCATTTACAAGGGTTTTTTTGCGGTCTGTGCAGTCGTCTTTGCTAATTTTTGCGGTTCTTTCGCATTAACGGGGGGGGGGGGCGGAAGGAGGAAACGGGGATGGGTCAGCAACTCGAAAATTAGACTCGTAGATGGTTTTTTTTCCCGATTCCTAAGCGTCAAATCTGTACAAAATTTTAGGGAAAATGCCAAAACTCTCGATTTTTCGACGAAAAATGGCCGATTTTTGGCCAACTTTTTGTCCTAGAGTTTCTTAACAAATAGCGTATACGTCTGCGTATTGTTTTGCCCGATCCGCGGGTATAAAAAGGTGACACATTTTATTCAAAAAAAAAATGATATTAGGCCGAAAAATTGAGTTGTTTCGTCCCGAAATGATCAAATTTTCGACCTGGCCAAACGATTTTCAAACTTTTTTTTGACAGTTTTTCGACTCTAAGTGTAGTTGAAAACGTATTAAACACAATGTAGAAACACTTGATATCCAATTAAGGACCGCCAGGGAAAAAGTTGGTCCCCCCCCCCGATAATGCGAAAGAACCGGATTTTATAAGCACATTTGTTTACAGTCATTTCCGGGCGGGATCCAACGGGACGCCGGCATGCTGCTGTTCATTTTTAATGGGACACCCGAGTTGCCATCAATTAGCGTCAGCGTTTCGCTCGACAGGGAAGGAACTATAGACCGAGACTTTTCATTGGCATACAGCGAAACCCGCTCGGTCGATGCCCCACCAGGAGAGGATTCCTACGAGCGGAACATTACCCTCAGGTAATTCTCACGATCTCTCTCTCTCTCTCTCCCGCTCTCTCCCGCTCTCTCTCTCTCTTTCTCTCTCCCGCTCTCTCCCGCTCTCTCTCTCCCGCTCTCTCTCTCCCGCTCTCCCGCTCTCTCTCTTTCTCTCTCCGCTCTCTCTCTTTCTCTCTCTCTCCCGCTCTCTCCCGCTCTCTCTCGCGCTCTCTCGCGCTCTCTCTCTATCCCTCTCTATCCCTCTCTATCGCTTTCTCTCTCCCGCTCTCTCTCACCCTCTATTTTTCCGGGTTGTCTCGCCGGCTAAGCCTCCCCTTTTTGTTGTAGAATGCCCGGAGGCAGCGATGCGCAATCTCGATTGCTCGACAAATTGACGCGTGGCGTTCGATGTCGTGAATTCTACCCGGCACAGGTATGTGGAAGGCGGAGGGATTCCGGAATGTTTTTGGTACCTTAGGCTCCACCGCAACTTACCGCGTTGCCCATGTTTTGTCGCGGGAATCTGGCAATACATCCGGAATTGGGGCCTGAGACTAGGTTGGGAGAGAGGTGAGCGAGAGAGAGAGAGAGAGGGACAGAGAGAGAGAGAGAGAGAGAGAGAGAGAGAGAGGGGTGTGCGAGAGAGAATTTACAGGTATTTCGAGATGGATTCTTGGATGTGGCCTGGATTGAAGCCCGATCAGGTAGACGGTCCTCAATTAGCTGTCGTGCACCGTTAGGGAACGTCGAGCAAAGGAAGACAACTTTTCAGGCGTATCTCTTCTCGCGAGATCTACGACCCGAAGAATATCTCGACATCTATTTGGATGCATTCCAAAAGGTAGGGCCTCTCTCACACCCTCTCTCGCTCTCTCTCACTCTCTCGCTCTCTCACACCCTATCTCGCTCTATCTCACTCTCTCGCTCTCTCACACCCTATCTCGCTCTATCTCACTCTCTCTCGCTCTATCTCGCTCTCTCTCACTCACTCTCGCTCTCTCTCACTCTCTCGCTCTCTCTCACTCTTTCGCTCTCTCTCACTCTCTCGCTCTCTCTCACTCTCTCTCACTCATTCTCGCTCTCTCTCACTCTCTCTCGCTCTCTCTCACTCTCTCTCGCTCTCTCTCACTCTATCTCGCTCTCTCTCACTCTCTCTCGCTCTCTCTGACTCTCTCTCTCTCGATCTCTCTCTCTGTCTCTCTCACTCTCGCTCTCTCTCCCTCCCTCTCACTCTCTCTCTCTCTCTCTCTCTCTCTCTCTCTCTCTGGCTTTCTGACTGCCGGATAGCCAATTCCAAAATTTGGAGCAATAAGCAAAATCGTTGCGAGGCCGGGAGTCGAACCCGGGTGGTCAGATTGGCGGGCCGGCCCACTAACCACTTGACCACCGGTTTCGGTTGTGCTATTTTTTCTGTTTTTCAGTTGATCAACTGCCCGGTGGTGCGTCTGATGCAATGCTATGAAAATGAGGCGGAATGTATCGACGCTCTTCCGACCATTCAGCAACTATTCGAAGCTATTATTCAAGCGGTAGGCCGGCTGATAATTTGTCGATCAAGACGAGAGATTATAGCCGAGGATCGAGAGGGAAGATGGACGTCGTCTGGTCATTGTTTAGGACGGGCCAGGCTTGGCCTTGAAGGGCTAGGCGAGGCTTAGGATTAGAGCGGGCTTAGGCTTAGGCTTGGGCTTGGGCTTAGGCTTAGGCTAGGCTTAGGCTTGGAGGCAGGCAGGCTTAGGCTTGCCAGGCTGGGCTTAGGCTTGGGCTTAGGCTTGCAGGCTTGGGCTTGGGATTGGGCAGCCTTGGGCTTAGGCTTAGGGCTTGGGATTGGTGCAGGCTTGGGCTTAGGCTTGGAAGCAGGCTTCAGGCTTGAGGCTTGGGCTAGGCTTGGGCTAGGCTTAGGCTTGGGCTTGGAAGCAGGCTTAGGCAGGCAGGCAGGCAGGCTTAGGCTTAGGGTTGGGCATAAGCTTAGGCTTAGGCCGATTTTCGACCAAAATTTCGCCAAAAAACCCGCCTTTAGGCGGCTTTTTATTGTTTTGCACCTAGAATCTAGTCAAACTGCACCAAAAACTTGATTAGGGGTTCTTATTAATTATTACGATTACCGGCAAGCCATCAGAAACTAGCAAAAAAATGACCAGGTGGATATGCCCGAGCTGGCTGCCAGATATGCAACAATGATGAAGGCTGTACGTGCGGTGATGGACAGTCGACAGCCAAATGATGTTCCGGTAACAAGATAGGGAGAGCGAGAGGAAGAGAAAGAGAGAGAGAGAAGAGAGAGAGAGAGAGAGAAATCATTGCTATTTCCAGCTGTACCAAGCCGATCTGCCAAGCCCTCGGATCTACTACACCGTCCCTCGCACTCCAACCACGGCCAATTTGATTATAGCCCAGAACTACGCGTCGCCATGGCAGGTCTACGCACAAATATTACAGTCGAATACGGTACGTTTCTCTCTCTCTCTCTCTCTCTCTCTCTCTCTCTCGCTCTCTCTCTCTCTCGCTTCCTGACCGCCAATTAGCCGCTTCTAAAAGTTTCGAGCAAAAGCAAAAAGTCTGCCGCGGCCGGGGTTGAACCCGGGTCGTCAAATTTGAAGGCAAGTCTACTAACCACTTGGCCACGATGGTCGGCACCAATTCCTTTGATCAATTGATTCTTTGCGTTTTTTTTTTGCTCATTCCCATCCCTTATTTTCCTTCAGAGGGACCGCAATGAAACGATGCCGCCACTACGCCGCCTGTGGCCACGCCCAACCGATGACGCCATGTAAATGAGCATTGACGGGCCATGCTGTGATTTCCATTTGTTGTTTTTATCGTTAATGTTAAGCGATTTTGCATAAATTTTGAACCTCCTGAAACGCATACAAATCACCGAGTTTCATGACGTAATCGATTGTAAAAAGCCTATTTTCGGGGACGGAATCTGCTTTCTCTTCTTTTTGGCGCATGAAGTTGGCCGGCGGCCGACCTACCGTACCGTACCTCCCCCCCAGGGATCCGGGCCGCCTGGCTCTTTCTGAGGCTCGTGTTGATTACAAATCTGCTTCTCGCCCCGAATTTCCGGTCGAATCGCCAAAAAAACGCATCTCGCGATTGCCGGAATACGGTACTTTTTGTGTTTTCCATAGGGCAGGCTAGCGGGGATTCTTGGGGAATTGGAGGGGCAGGCTAGCAGAGGTCCTTGCGGAAATGGAGGGCAGGCCAGCAGAGATCCTTGCGGAAATGGAGGGGCAGGCTGGCAGGGATTCTTTGATCGTCGACTCCCAAAATTACCACCTGCCCCCCCCGTGATTACCGCTCAGCACCGTGTGGTTACGGTAGTCTAGCCATCGTGGAATATGGTTGCTAAGAGACGGCTATTTGAGTGACCAACGGGGGGGGGGGGATCCGGGCCACAGGGGGTATAATCCCTTGATTGGCCCCTCAAAGGGGTTTCCAGAGCGCGCAGGTGTAGCTAGCACACAAGCGTAGTGCCTGGGGCCAGCTAGCAGAAATTGTTTGGGGAGCTGGAGGGCAGGTTGGGCTTTGGCTTGGCTTAGGCTTGGCTTAGGCTTGGGCTTGACTTAAGCTTGACTTAGGCCTAGGCTTAGGCTTAGGCAGGCTAGCAGAGATTCTTCAGGAGCGGAAACCGTCTATTTCCCTGGCCTAATCGTGTGTCTTGTAGTCTATAGCCGCCCATTGGCATCCGGCCAGCCCGGCAGGGGGGAGAGTGAGAGGCCGGGAAACGGGAGAGTCCAGTGAAATCAGGGGGATAGACGGGGCGCCATGCCAAGGGGAGGCGGAGCTTGCGGGAGAGAGAGAGAGAGAGAGAGAGAGGCTGGGAGAGAGACTGGGAGTGGGGGGGGTCCTGTCCCGGCACTCGGTCCTTTGGCGCGCACATTCATTCCCACCCCCTCCCCCGGCCAGCCAGCCAGCCAGCAGCAGCAGCTCTCTCTGCTCTGCGTCTCTCTCTCTCTCTCTCTCTCTCTCTCTCTCTCTCGCCTTTTTCTGTGCTTTTTTTGGGGGGCGCCGCAGCACACACACAGAGCGAGCGATAGACGAACGAATTTTTTGACGCCGCCCCGGCCAGGACTGTCGCTTTTCGCCCGGTGAATTTTTGAAGGCTTTCCCTGGCCTTTCTGCCGCTTTTTGACGGTTTTCAAGATCGAGGAGATTTTTGGCGATTTTCTAGCGATTGCGAAATCGCGTTTTTTCGATTGCGGGCTTCTATCGCCCTTTAAAAGGGATTTTTTGACGAATTCCTGTATTTTCTGGGCATCTTTGACCATTTTGAGGCCCTGGCAATTCTCCACCGATTGCGAAATCGCTTTTATTTTGGATTTTGGGCTTTTCCGCTCCTTTAAAAGATGGAGATACCGAGTTTTAACGATTTTAATTACGTTTTTGGGGGCTTTTCTACGGCTTTCCACGGTAGATTTTCGACTTCTGCGGTCCTTTAAAGGGCGCACGAGAATTTCTTGCCGATTTCTACGGATTTCTAGCCCTGCCGCGTCATTTGGAGCATTGCGAAATCGCGACACCTAGCGGCGATTGTTTATAATTTTTTTCTGACGTTCCTGGCAGGAATTCTAGAAAATTTGGGTTTCCTAAAGAATCCCTGCTAGTTGGCCCCCGAGAATCGGGAAACGCCGAAATCCCGACAGCAAAAAAACCCGAAAACTAAAATGCCGACAACGAAAATTCGGAAAACGAAATCCCGACAGCTAAAATACCGACATCTAAAAGATTTACTAGTACCCGTAGAACTCGAAATTTCTGTTGTCGGGATTTTGCCTTGTCGGCATCCCCCAAAATCCCATAATCCCAAATTCCGTCCTAAAAGATCTCTGCTAGCCTGCCCCTTTGCCCGCTTTGTCCCGGATCCATCTCCGCGGATTTCACGAAAGAAAGGGCCGTTCCTCCTCCCCCTGCCCCCCCAAATCCCTCCGTTTTTCCGTCGTCCGTTCTTTGTCCACGCGCGGAATGGCGCGTCCCTTTTTTTGGAGCGCTCTGACAAAGACGGGATGCCCTTTCCCCCCGATTTTCGGAGGCATGCTAGCAGAGATTCTTTGAGAAATGGGGACATTAGAGTTGGCTTCGGCTTAGGCTTAGGCTTCATGTGAGCAACCAATCAACAACCAGCAGAGATTTTTGAGGATTTGTCACGGCAAGCATGCAGGATGTTTTCAAGATTTTCCGGGGCCGGCTAGCAGCGACCCTTGGGGGAATGAGGAGGTGTAGCAAAGATTGTTGAGGAATTACGGGGTAGGCTAGCAGGGCTTCGTGACGATTTTAGGGGACGTAGCACGGATCATTGCGGATTTTGACGAAGCACTAGCAGGGATTCTTAGGGATTTTCGAAGGCCAGCTGGCGGAGATCATTGCGGAATCGAGGGGCAAGCTAGCAGAGATTCTTTGAGACCCATTCTCTAGAAATCGCGCGAACGGCTGGGGCGATTGGCGGGAGTTGTGTTCCCCTAGGCTACAAACTACACCGGCACTCCCCCCTCGACCCGGGCGGCCCCCACTTTTTATGATGACGTTTGCTAAGGCGGGAGTCTATTTTCTTTTGAATTTACAGCGTTTTTAATGCAAATTTTTGCTTAGGCTTGGCTTAGGCTTAGGCTTAAGCTTAGGCTTAGGCTTAGGCTTAGGCTTAGGCTTAGGCTTAGGCTTAGGCTTAGGCTTAGGCTTAGGCTTAGGCTTAGAGTTAGGCTTAGGGTTAGGCTTAGGCTTAGGGTTAGGCTTAGGCTTAGGCTTAGGGTTAGGCTTAGGCTTAGGCTTAGGCTTAGGCTTAGGCTTAGGTTAGGCTTAGGCTTAGGCTTAGAGGTCGACCATGGAAATTGGCCATATCGATAGGCTTACCCAATTTTTTTTTTCGGTTTCGCGAGAAGTCGAGGATTTTAGCGCTCTCCTGGACACAGTTTTTTTCTAAACATTTTCCGGTTGCTTAATTTGTTATAACAATTCCTATAAAGTAAAATTTTGATACCTATAGACGTCAATTTCAGCACATTTTTTGGTTCCAGACGTTTTGGCGCTCATTTTCAGCCCCGCTGAAGCTTTTCGGCCCATTTTTTCGGTCATTTTCGATGCCTAGCCCTATAAACTTTATAAACCAAAAAACAGCGCAATTTCCGTTAATTTTCCACCTTTATTTCCTTTTTTTCGTTGTAAAGTTTCCGATTCTTGGTCTCGTTGAGCCCGAAGGCAACGCTGCGCGCCAATGCACAGCACCAATTTGGTCGCGTAAGCGTTCTTCCAAACCCCGATTTTTGACTGAAATCGAATTTTTAACGTTCCTAATAAATTTTTGTATATATTTTTATGCGATTTTAGTTGTAAAATATCGTTTGAAGGATCGACTGCGCTTTCTGAGCAGTTTTGCGCGTTTTTTCGCTTTTTTTTCTTGACGTGTATTGAGCAGTCTTACATAACTTTTAGGATTCCCTAATTTTTTTGCCCGATTTTCGTGATTTCAAGTAGAATTTCATAGAGTTCTTGTTGTTTAAAAGCATTTCCTGCGTTTTCTAGCGCTGTAAAGTTAGTTTAGAAGTTTTGGGAACATTTTTTTGGCTTTCAAGGAGTAATATATTGTTTCTTTCGGCTTATTCGCTTCATTTCGATCTTTTCGAATCACTTTTCGATGTTTAAAAAAGTAGTCGATTCGCTATTTCTAATGTCTGCGTTTTCTAGCGTTCAAAAATTGGTCAAAAAGGTTTTTTTTGAGTGATTTTAGGGTTAGAAAAAGTGGGCATTTGTTTTTTTGGTTTGTTCTCTTCGTTTCGACCGTTTCAAAGATTTTTCTCGCTTTTAAAACTTCCTCTATCCGTTTTTTTTTGCAGGAATTCGATTCCGCGAGAGCGTCTCCTTCTAGCCGCCAACCATTGGTCCCCACTTCTTTAATGCACAATTGCCGATGCGATGCCCCACGAGTCTGAGCCAGCCGCGAAGACCAGGACTCGGTACGCTTTTCCGCAAATTGTCTCGGCTAGCTGGCCACCAGCTGCTAGCGACAAGCTTTTATAACCCGCTTTTTCAGATGACAAGAAGAAGCACAAATCCAAGAAGGCGAAGAGCGTCGCGTTCGCCTGCCCGGCCAGCCCGCCGCCACCGCTCGCCGCCGCTGGCCCACCGCTTCCGGATGGCGCCGCGGAATGCGCAAAGCGCGCGATGGCGCTCGCCTGTGCGGCGCTTGTTGGTGCGTTTTTGTTTTGTAAAAAATCTCTGATAGGCTGCCTCTGCCTTCAAATTCCCCAAAAATCGCTGCTAGCCTGCCCTCATAATCCCCTCCTTTTCAGACAACCTCGGCTTCACCCACTGCCAGGGCTCCTCCCTCGACACGCTCTCCTCGCTGTCGATCCGCTTCTCGAGACCTTCTGCCTCAAGCTGCACAACATCACCGAGCAGGGCGGCCGCACCCAGTCGACCATCTTCGACGCCGAGGAGGCCTTCCACGAAATGAAGGGCATCGAGATGGAGACGTCGGCCTATGTCAACGCCACCCTTCAGACAGCCGTCAAAAGGACCGTGCCCAGGGTGCGTTTTTGAGCAGTTTCCTCAAAAATCCATGCTAGCTTGCACTCGCCTCATGACGCTTTTTTTCAGGCTCCCCCGCTCGGTTCGTGCTCGAATCGAGGCTTCTCGGCTCGTCCTTCTCGTGCCTGGCGCCTTGCCGGTGACTGCTCTCCCGGATCACATCCCCTCCTGGGCGCCGCCGCTCTACAGCCAGAAATTGAACTGTGAGTTTGGGGCGATTTCGTGGCGTAATCGATTCCCAAAGGATTTCTGCTAGTTCGCCTTGCTAAAATTTTGAAATTTGACGTCCGATTCTAACTTTTGGAGCCTAGGAAATTCTCATGGAATCTCTGGTCGCTCGCCTTGGATAAGCAGGCGAAATTTCAAATTCTAGGGCTATTTTCTGTTCTGAGTTTGTTTCCCAAATAATCTCTGCTAGCTAGCCAGTGTTCGGTAACCTGATGTCGCGGGCTGGGGTCCGGAGGTCCTAAAGGGGAAAAGGGTCCGGAGGTCCTAGAAAAAGGGAAAATCGGCGGAAATGAGGGCGAAAATTTGAATTTGGCTCCAGGGGTACGGGTAAAAACGAGGTCTGAGGGAAAAGCAAGTAAAAGGCTAAAAATGAGAAAGTGCCGGATGGAAAGCGCTAGAAAAGAGAGAAGTGACTGGTAGATGGAGGGGGAGAAGGTATAGGCCCATTTGGAAGGAAGGAAGTGGAAAGAGGGCCATGATTGATGTGTAGCGATCGGCGACATCACCTAAACGGGACTGGATTTAGGCATGAAGCGGAGCATGGGACGATTTCATATTTGGTGAGCAGAAAGAGAAAGGGTTTTGCTATGAATTGAGGGGTCGATCATCCTGGTAGCTCTTGGGAGGGCAGAGCAATGGGGGAAAAGGTGCGGAAAAACAGGCCAAATTTGGGGTGAAAAAGGGGCCCAAAACATAACCTCGGCGCGGTTTTTTCGATTTTTGACCTGAAGAAGAGGTGATGGATGGATGCAATGTATAGAAGCGTTGTAGACTAGACTGCGGGCTACAGACTGGTGGAAAAATTTTGAGAAACGGTAGAATGACGGCTGAGATATGCGGTGTTGAAAAACGAAGGCAAAGGTTGCGTCGGGGAGCGATTTTCAGACGTCGCCACTTGGGAGGTCCTGGAACCACTTTAAATTTGGGTTTAATTTTAACGCCCAGGATATCATTCGACGCAGAATTTTCTGCTCTACATTTCGGTAATAGATATTAAAAGCTAATAGTGGCAGTAAAAAAAGTTAGAGGGAAAAACTGCAAAATTGACCGTTTCTGAACACGGAGGTCCTAGGATCTCGAAAACGAGTCCGATGACCCACCTCCTTTTTTACGGATTATAATGTAGAAGGGTTTGGCACACATTTTTTTAATAGATTGCCTTTGAAGCGGGCGAAGGGATTTAGGAGAAAAAGGCGAAAAACTGGGAAAAAGTAATTTTTTTTTTGGAAAATTGCTCGTAGCTCGAAATCGAGTCGGATGACCCACCTCCATTTTTTCGGATTTTGATGCAATCGTGTTAGGCGCACATTTCTGTAATACATTGCTTTTTAAACCGGCAACGGGATTTAGGAGTAAAACGCGAAAAACTGCGCAAAAACCGTCTTTCTCGCTCCCTATCTGTCTCTCTCTCTCTCTCTCTCTCTCTCTCTCTCTCTCTCGCTTTCTCTTCCTCTGGCTTGTTGATTTACCATGCTGACACTGCTTGCTTTACTCACTGCTTTCTTTGGTCGTATAGTAGGTGTAGTACATATTTATTCAAATAAATGCGAATCTCCATATATTTATTGGTTTATCCAAGCCGGGGGGTTTGTCAGCTTCACATGGTAGATTCCTTCTTGCCGATGACACTGGCTTCATCCTGAAAAATTTTTTTTAGACCATATATCAGGCAAAAATTTTTCGGCCCTCCGGGCCGGACGGAGGTCCATTTTTTGGTACAGGGACCCCGGAGGTCCTAGTGACGTCTCAACGACCACTTTCCGAACACTGTAGCTAGCGCTCAGTTTTGACGAATTTCCTAGCGTAACCGGCTAAAATTTGCCCGGCAAACTAGCAGAAACGCTTTGGGAATCGCTTTCGAATAGGATTTCTGTGAAAGTCTCGCTATAATTTTGCAGGCTTCGTCGCGTAACTGAATAAAATCTTCTTGGCGTGCTAGCAGGGTTTCTTTGGGGTTTTTTTTTGCATAAAAAGCGTCTGATCTCGTTTTGAATGCAAAATTTTAGGCGGAGAATTTTATGGCGTAATCAGATTCCTAAATAAATCTCTGCTAGCACCCCCGCAACCTCCTTTTTTTCAGTTGTCGACCCGTTCGCCCCGGTGCCAGAGCCAGTCGCCGAACCCCCGATCCCGGTCGACGATTTCCCGGATTTTATGGGCGCCGATGTGCGGAGTTTGGGTCAGTTTTCGAGCTTATTTTTTATCTTAGAGTTTTATAAATGTTTTTTGACATTTTCTAGCTTATATTTTGTAGTTTTGTAGATTTTTATCGAAAACCCACATTTCCAGGCATCCTGCCCGACCCCCGGACGGCGCTCGTCGCCCCGATCCGTGTGCGCAAGAACCTGCCGCTGACGGTGGACACCTCTTACACGCAGGTCTCCATCCAGATGCTCGAACGGGACGCCGACCAAGAGCACCCCGACACTTTGAAGGCCCCCGTGCTGCGCATCAAGATCATGAAGGTAAGGGCGAGGACCAGGGGAGGCGGAGCAGGGATTATTGGGGAAATTTTGAGACTGATTTGGATTTCCCAACGCTTTCTTGACGCTTCTGGGGGCAAAATTCTTGCTTTTCGGCGTTTTTGGCGAATTTTTTGATGCGGCGATTTGCGCGGAAGGGGTCAACTAGCAGAGATCCTTTGGGAATTTCAGAAAATCGATAAAGCCGTTTAAATTCTCCGTTTTAGCCGAACTTCTTGAGGCCGAAATTTTTGCGCTTCTGCCACGTTTTTTACGCGCGGTTTTGTTAGAAAGAGGCTAATCTAGCAGAGAAACTTTGGGAATTTCATAACTATAAAGTTCGGAAAATTCCCTCATTTTCAGCCGACCTCGTTCGACGTGTCGTCGCCGATGAACTCGCCGGCCCTGCCCGTGCCGCCAATGTCCGCCCCGCCCGTCCATTCGATGACCGGAGCTGCCGATACCTGGACGAATGTAAGTTTTTCTTTTTTTTTCTTACTAAGCCGGCAGGCTAGCAGGGATCTTTGCGGAATTCTGCAAAATTTATGCGATTTTTTCGATTTTTTTCTACTTTACCAGGCCGACAAGCTAGCAGGGATCTTTGACGAACTCTGAAAATTTTTTATAGCAGTTTTAGCGAATTTAATTTTTCGCTTTTGACCCTTTTCTAGGCCAGCAGGCTAGCAGAGATTTTTGCGGAATGCAGGAAAATCCTGACTTTTTGCGAAATTTATGTCATTTTTAGTCACCGCAACTGCCCACGAAGCCGATGATCTCGCCGCTGATCGCCTCGTCGGCCACAAACTCCGGCCGCAGCACGCCGCTCCACCATCCGTTTACGCCATCAAATGCGCAGCCGCCGCTCGGGCTCGGACAACCGATTACGACGTCAAATGCCGTGCCGGCCAAGAAACGCGGACGGCCGCCGAAGAAGGGCGGCGCGGCGGCGTCGAGGCGCGGGAGTGTCGTCGACGATCCGGTAAGCGAATTTATTCATTTTGCAGCGTATAAAAAACACGTTTTTTCGTTTTTTAATTTACGGTTTTTTAAATTAAAATGCTGATTTTTAAAAATATAAAAATTATCGAAGTTTTTCCAGAACGAGCTCTCGCCGGCCATCGCCTCCATCGTGCAGGCGATCAACGACGACGTGGCGCGGCAGCTGCGCGGCTTCTCCCCGCTCGCCGCCGCCAGCCCCACCTACAGCAGCCAGCCGGCCACCCCCACCACGCCCAGCGCCGCCCCCAAAAAGGTCATCAGGGTGCGTTTTTTTAAGTGGAAGAAGCTGGAAGGCTAGCAGAGAACTTTGGGGAAATTTTCTAGATTCTGGCGAGCTAGCAGGAAACCTTGGGGAAATTGTCTAATTTAGGGTAGGCTAGCGTGGATCCTTCAGGAAATTTTTTACTATGGGGCAAGCTAGCAGTGAACCTAAGCACTTTGAAGAATTTCAGCTTTATTTCTTTCAGCGTGCCTCCTACGTGCCACCCGTGGCCCCGATGGTGCTCCCGGCTCGCGCGAATCGAGGTCAAAACCCCCGGAATCTCTCGCCGCCCCTCGCCACGCCCACCACACCGGCCACGCCGAAAGAGAAAAAGAAGTTCGTCGAGAAGCCGCAGGTATGCAATTTTTTGGGGGCCAGCTAGCAGAGATTCTTTGTGGAATTGGAGGGGCAGGCTAGCAGGGATTCTTTGAGGAATTGGGGGCCAGCTGGCAGAGATTCTTTGCGGAAAGGAGGGGCCAGCTTGCGGTGAAGCCTGGGAAATAGGCAAGCTAGCAGAGGTTTTTGAGGAAAGGGTACTTTCCTTTTTTAGGCAATTATTTAAATTATTAAACATTGAATTTTTTTCAGGCTTTCCCTCCAATGATCCTGAAGTTGCCCGCGTGGCCCAAAGCTCAGCCGGCACCTCCACCACCACCAGCACCAGCTGCTGCTCCTCCCCCCGCTCCGCTCATCCTCAAGTTCCCGCCGATCGCCGTGGCTGTCCCGCCCCCGCAAGTGGTTACGGTATGTTTTTCCGGGTTTTAACGGATCTAATCAATTTTTTAGCAATCGCCGGCCCGTCCACTCCCTGCCCCAATTCCGCAAGAATCTCCCTCGGGCTACCACCTGCCACGCCGTCAGCACCAGCCGCCGAAGAAGTTCCAGGATGTGAGTTTTTGCAGCTGGGCATCCTAGCAGAGATTTTTTGAGGGTTTCCTCCACGATCTCTGCTAGCTTGCCCACGCGTTTTTGTCTAGCCACGCTAGCAGAAATTCTTTGCGCTTAGCGGTTTCTCAAGGATCTCTGCTGGCCTGTTTTGGACCGTTTTTCGATCTAAGCAAGCTAGCAGAGATTGTTTAGGGATGTTAGACTTCCTCAAGGATCACTGCTAGCCTGCCCTGCTCCCAAATTTGAGAGCGTTCAGCTAATATATTGCGCTTTTTGCAGTTCGAGTCGGATCTGCCGCCATCGCTGGGCGGCCGGAAGCGTGGCCCGTCCGAAGCCGTCGAGCCCTCGCCCACCATCCGTGCCCCCACCACCAAGAAGGCCCGCCTGGACACGCCGCAGGTTTGTCGCATTTTTTTAGATCTGTGCATTCTGCGGGCCTTTTAACGAATTTTTTTTGTGGATTTTTGCCTTCAGGGGACCTTTAAAGAGGTTTTCCTATGGATTTCTGTCTTCAATGGCCCTTTAAAAGCATTCTAAAGTAAATTGGAGCTTTTCCTTCTAATTTCCCCTCTTTTCCAGGCCACTCCCTCGGCTCGCGGTTCATTGACGAAGAAGCGGGGCCGTGGCCGTCCAGCTGGTGTGGCCGGTCGGGCTGCGGTACCCAGTCCGCCGAAGCAAACCGTTCCCAAGCTGCGTCTCATCATCCCCAGGACTACGGTAGAAGAGCGTGAAGACGACGACGAGGAGGAGGAGGAGTTTGAAGGTGATTTTTGGCGTGTTTTTGGGCTCTGGCGAGCTAGCAGGGATTATTTGCGATTTGTTTAAGACGAGCAGCTAGCAAGGATTTTTGAGGATTTTTACAGCGGCATACTAGCAGAATTTTGAGGAATTTTTGCTCATCTTCAACTTTCCATTTTCAGATGACGTCGAGGAGGACGAGGAGCCCGAGGCGCCGCCCGCCCGGCTGCCGCTCAAGCTTCGGATATCGTTCGGATGCGATCGCATCGGTGATGGTGAGCGTTTTTCCGCAAATTATCTCTGCTAGCTTGCTAGAGAGTTTTTTTTTGCATTTCCAAAATGCTCTCTGTTGGCTTGCTAGGCAGAATTTTAGCAATTCTTCCATGATATCTGCTCGTTACCCTCGAAAATCCTCCTTTTTAGGCGCCCAAAACTCGCCGGAACCTCGCGTCGCCCTCAACATTGACCTCGGCCAGCGCTTCGGCTTCACCGGCACCGTGAATGGCGATGGTGGCGACGAGGGCGAGGTGGATGGAAGAGAAGCAGACGGCCCGGCGACGGAGAGGATCGACAAGCGCGCCAAGCCGGTAGAAGACCAACAAGGCCGGGACGTCGTCGTGAATGCTCTGATGGACGAGCTGTTGGACCGAATTTCGGCCCAATGATCTCTGCTAGTTGCCCGCCCTTTCCATACCCTGCCCCCCTTCTCAAATAACCCCTGCTAGTTAGCCCCCCGGTCTCTTGCCCCCCGTTAATTTTCCCCGGATTTTAAAGGGACCTGGAGGTGAGAGCCGGTTGAATGCCGTGGCGTAATCGAGTCTGGATTTGGGATTTGCTAGCGTAATCGATTCGACGGCTAAAAATACGTTGCGTAATCGATTCGGAATTCAGAAGTACGCCGCGTAAGCGATTGCGAACTTGAAATTACATTGCGTAATCGGTTGTACTCCACTTTCCGGTCCCTTTAATCTCGCCCCTTCATTATTTTGCCCTTTTTGTCTTTCCCACACCGTAACCCCCCGCAAAAATTCACTTTTTCCACTTTTATACGTTGTCGTCGCCCGTTCCTCATTTTATACAAACAAAAAACCTCCACAATTCCACTCGGGTGTGTACTTTGTACTTTGCGGCCTCCCCCATCCCCTCAAAATTAATTTTCCGCGTCTTTCCCATTTACAAAAAAATGACATAGCGAAACTCCGACTACATATCGCCTGCCTGCCCCTCTAACTCCCTTCCCAGTGCCTTTAAAAATTTTTGCGCATGCTGAAAGGTCGCGCAAAAATGTTGTTATTTTGGGTTCTGGACTGTTAGCGGAGGGGGATGAATTTTTGAAATTTTGGATTTTTTTGCCCCGTTCAAGCAATTCATAGCAATCAAAAACTTTAAAACGATAAAAATAAAACTGCCAAAAATCTCCCCCATTAAAAGTCCAGTGCCTTATTTTGTTACAGATGTTGTTCTTCTTTGTCAAAACGCTATATCGGCCCTCCCTCCTTTCCCCCCGTTGATCTCACATTTCAAAAACAATTTGCGTGTAGATAAACACACGACAATCGATCGATTTGTCCACATTTATCGTCTACGGAAAGCGCGCAGTGACGGACTGCTTGCTTTTTAGGCTTGGAAATCACACTGGAATGACGAACAAATGGAGTTTGGAACCTACAGAAAATTAAATATCGGCTTACATAATAATCGGTACTTTTTCATTATCGGGTGGACAAAATTTTTTTTGTAGTTTGTAAATATAAAGCGCAGAGTTTTTTCCAAATTGTTTTTACTCTTCCTAAATTTTAAAAATTTGAAAACAATACAAAAATTCGATTTATCGACTTAAAATGGCCGATTTTCGGTCTCAATTTGATTTCAATTTCTACTAAGTTTTTTTTAATTTTTTCCGTTTTTTTTAAGTATAGCTAAATTTTACTATAACCACTATTAAAACGCCTTAGCTTTCAAATTATAGAAATCGATGACGTTTTTAACGTGAAAATGAGGCGTTTTAGTTATTTTAGGCGTTTAGAATGAGGCGAAAAATTTAGAAAGCAACGAAAACCACGAGATTTTGTTACTTTTTTAATGGTTGGAGCGTTGCTCGTCGTTTTTTTAGGAGAAGAAGCGCGCGACGCCGGATGAAATGACATTGCCGCCAGGCAGCGCCAATTTTCGACAAGATTCTGTCAGTGTTGCTGCTAGTTTATTGGATTTTTTGTATTTATTAAACTGTAGACTTTGTCGAATAAATTTTTGCCTGCACAACATTTGCCTTAAATCGCACCGGCCGGGCTCTAAAAACCCTGTTTTTCTCTAGCATACTGCTCGCTTGATTTATCATTTAGTTTCTCCTCCAACTTTGCGAGCTAAACTTCTGATTTTCAGTCACTGTCGCCTTTTCTAGGCATGAAATTCGCCGACGCCGCGATTTTTCGGTTTAGCGGACTCAGTTTGGCTTGCCAGCGATCGCTAGTAGGGGCAGTTTGACGCCTTGAGCTCAAAAAAACAACACCTCGGATTGATTTGAGGCCAAAAATTCGGGTTTAGCTCGTTTAGCTAGCTTAGAATCAGTAGAAAAAAAGAAGGAGGAACACACCAGGTCTATAGACATGGTTCCGCTAAACCGAAATAGCCCTCAAAAATTTCTTGTTGAAATGGTACCATTTTCTCAGCTTCTCTTATCGTTTAAAACCGAAAGCCGGATGCATTTCTAATTTTTATTTTCCAGGTATCGTCCATGAAGCGCGCCCATTCTCCTGCGAAGCCTGACCAGCCGGCGAAGTTTCCAAAGATGGAAATCCCGTTGCACAAGTTGCCGCCCAACGTCTTCAACAAGATCGCCGGATTGCTGGATTCATCCTCTCTTCTGGAGCTCGCCAATTCGCATCCGGAAGTCAAGGGGCTGGTGCGCCGCTCGGAGAAGCACTGGCACGTGGTGGACACCAACCAGTACTGCTACGCCCCACCATACGTTACCCACTTCATCGACTACAACTTCCATACTTCTGCCGAAGCCAAGCTTCTCTTGACAAACTGCAAGATCGACCATCTGGACCGAGTTTGCGAAGTGCCCAACGCCCGCGGTCTGATCGATTTGCCGAACGAGTTGATGGTTAAGATTCTCCGGCCGCTCGATAATGTCACGCTCCTGGAGCTCGCACCAGTGCATCGACGATTGAATGTGCTTAGCGACGTGCATATCGAGTTCCTACACCACAAGGCTGGACAATTCGCCGTTTCACGCAACCAATATGAGCCGATTTGGGAAAACGTGGAAGAAGCAGATTACCCTCCGGGTATCCCAATCAAAAATGCGTCCGCCTTGGACGGCAGGCGCGTTATGTTTGTCGTATACGAGGCCGGCGATCAGCTAAAGAAACACCCGCCAAAGAAAGTCAAGCCCGTCTTTAGCTGCACAAACTTCTTCCTGATTGGCGGATGTCCCCACCGAGATGTCTACGGGGATTCCGTCTATCTGGATAAGGAAATCGTCCAGGACATCCTCAAGCCGAAGCACGTCTTCTCGGCCGTTTTCATGCACTTCCTGACCGGCCAAAACTTTCCGAAGGGTTCGCTGTCGATCGGCGACGTGCGCTTGGACGAACTAAACGAAATGAAGCAAGTATACGCTCCGGCGCTGGCTTTTGCCATGAAAAACTGCTTGAAAGAGTGCATCACGCTGATTTTGTACTACATCGATGAGTGGATGGCCGGAACACGGAAGATCAACACGCTGTGGGTTCGATGGGGCGCGACCGCCGTTCGACAATCTCTCATCAAAGGGCTGCAGTTGACCGTGGACCCGAACGGCATCTTTCGAGGCCAGCTGAAGCGAGATGACGGCAAGCTTCTCGATGTTCGTGTCAGAAGGGAAGAAATTGTCTTGCAAGCGCCGGGCACATCCGTTAAATTCAGAAATGAGGCTCTTCGCCGTCAACCAGCACCCGTATTCTGAACGATCCACAAGTTAGCCCCTTCGACAAGAACACTTTTTCATAATTTATTTGCTCAGATTGCTTGATAAATATTTGTTACGAGTTACGCGTTGCTTCACTGAAATATTTGGGTTAGATACCCGGCGTTTTTGTAACCTTTAACGTTTTACGATTTTTAGATTGGCAACTTGAGGGCTGAATGGAGGCTGGGGCGCCCGTTTGCTAGGGCGCGGCCTGGCTACCGAGGCCATTTCCGTGGAGAGGGCGCATTAGCCGGCCTAAGAGGTCCCACAAGCTTCATGAGGCTGAAAAACGGGCTAAAAAGGCTTAATTAGGCTAAAATTCGACTCTAAAAACGTTAGTTCTATCATTCGATCGTTTTGCGCGTCATTTCAAACACTAGAAAACATTTTCAGGCTTTGAAAGAGTAGTTTTTAGACACCAACCTCGGCGTTGTTGAGTTTTTCGACTTTTGAGTGCGTTTTTCTTTTGATTTATTTGCTCTAAATCGTGTTTTAGCAATTGGAAATCCGTGATTTTATGCTAGACGTGGCGCTTTTCCCGTTACATGCTTTTTTGTGGTGTTTGCAGTTCGCTTTCAGCTCTAAAGCTTGTTTTCTCGGTTTGGGAAGGGCGGACCGTTGCGCGGGGGAAAGGGCGGACCTGGAGATGTGCCTGCCCCCAGGCCCGCGCAATCTGGAAAGGGCGGACCGTTGCGCGGCTCTCCGGATTGCGCGGGCCTGAGGGCGGCTCTCGCGGCAAACGGGCCGTAGCTAGGCTTTTCCCTCTTTAAAACGTTTAAATTACGTATTAAACCTGCTTTTTAGCAGGTTCTATTGCCGGGACCGATGCAAGGAAGTGTGATGACTCTTTTGTATTTATATCACGACACTGCATTAGAAAATCACAATAGAACATAGAAAAAATATGGGTATTTCATCCTGCGAGTAGAGTTGCCCGGTGAAGATGTCCTAGAGTTCGCTTACAGGCATCTTCCTTAATTAGCTTGGGTTTCGTCTGGTTTAAATTATATTTTATTTAATTATAAATTAAATATTATTATAAATTTGCGAAGTAATAGATGCCAAGGCAGAATATGTTTGTCGATTTATAGACTAAATTTTAGACCTACTTTCGTCGTGACGGATTTGAAAACTAGAACCCCTGAAAAGCATATTTTCTTATTGGATTCGAATAAGACCTTGACAGACTTGACATCTTGACTTACCCTCAGACGAATGACCTCCTGATAATGCAAAAGCACCCAACAATTTATATTTCACGTACCTGTTTCTCGCGCCAATATCCTGTCGATCCATCGCACGCCCGGGCCGTAGAAGCATCGCTCATTCCTAAAGTCACAAAGAAACTCAATAATTTCAAACAGCTTACCGCGCTTTTTTGCTGTGTCACCGGCCAGCGCCAGGCGGTCGAAATTTGCAGCTCGCCCTTGCCCAGGATCATCAATCCTAAACGCGGCAGCGTTTCCAGAAAACGCATGTTACGGAAGCAAAAATAGATTAAAAAAAAACTAACCAGAAATGCGCATCGTGCTGCGGCCAAGGTAGATCGTCGCGGAAATGGCGCCGCGGCCGTTTGTGATCGCTTCTATTTCCAAAAGCTAAAACAAAAGTACATTTACAACAAGAAAAACTCACTTTTATCGTTCTTTTCACTTTTCAGCCCCATCCGAACATCGATAAGGTTGTAGACCTTTAATGTATCTGGAAACTAACCTCGCAGCACATAGAAGTTGTTACGCTGATCATGCCAGATTGAAGAATCATCAAGTAGCATTATAACTAATCGCTATACGAAGTTAGATAAAAATGAAGTGAATTGCCTAAGTTTTAGTTCTTGTACTTTCATGAACTCTGGACGAAATGCGCGGCCCGCGCTTGCTCCGTCCGCGGCCGATTGCGCGGCTGAAAGGGCAGACCCGCGCAATTAGCCGCAGGCGGGCCGCGCATTGGCCGAGAGCCGCCCTCAGGCCCGAGCAATCCCGAGAGCCGCGCAACGGTCCGCCCTTTCCAAACCGAGTTGTTCGTGAAAAATGATATTTCTGACGCTAAAGGCATTACTAACCGAATTCTGGATTGTGAGCATCGTTTTGAATTCCATTTTCATCTCGAGATATCGTTTTAGTAAAGAAAAGGCTTTTATCTTTTAGATTTTGCACTAAAAAGCCTATTTTGGTAATGAAAAACTATTTTTGACGCTAGACGACTTACGATTTCAATTCTATATTTTTCATCCCGTTTTGTTCCCCATTTTCTCCTCTATATCCTAATTTCACGCCCCTGATCCGCCATTTTCAGGTAACGCCACCTCCACGAAATGCTGGCCGGCCTCGCGAGTATAGCTGGACGTGCCGCGGGCAGTGGATCGTTTCTGGTAAACTTATTTTCATGTTTTTCTCTATTTTCCGGCTCTAGATGTGCAATCTACTGCGAGCGCTGCCCACCACGTCCACCGCCACGCACACCGCAAATCTACACACCAGCGCCCCGGCGATGCGCAACAATTTGTTGCAGGTAAATCTTGCGGTTTACGTAGATTTTTAGGGAAATCAGCTTGGAAAGTGTAGTTATTTATGAGAATGGGATAAATTGGGTTTTCTGTTTTGTAGCCTATTCCAAATTATTTGCATTTGATTCGAAATGACTTTTTAGGTTTTTTAAAACGTTTGATAGACTGGTTTTTGACGATTTACCGCTAAAAATTGCTCGTAAATCGTTAATCGTGTTTTTATTAGCTAGAACAGGCTTAATTAAGTATTTCACGTGATTTTACAGCTTTTTCAATATTTTTTCTAGTATATTTCTGAATTTAATGAATTTAGAAGCTTTTTTTTATCCATTGAAAAACTAAGAAGCGGATTTCTCTTTTTTTTATACGTTAAAACGACCAATTTATTTTTTGCAGTACATGCACGAGAACGGGATGCCGAAGCGGAAGGCGCGGAAGGCCGACAAGTCGCCCATCACCGGCTACAACACCATCCGGGGCATCGTGCTGAAGAGTGCGTTTTTTCGTGATTTGTAGGGCGTTATAGGCGATATTTTGGAGTTTTTAGACGAGAAACCCGGCTCGTTCGATGGAGCGCGAAATTCTGCGCAAAAATACGCTTTTAGGATTCCTGAAAATTTATAGTTTTATCAGAATTTTTCGCTTTATCGAATGGATAGAATTATCGTTTTTAAAAGCTGAAATATTTCCAAAAAACGTGCTCCTTAATTTTATTTGTAAATGAGGAGTTTCATACTGTAATTCGCGATTTTAGCCGTCATCCGCCACCCAAAAAAGCCGAACTCGGGCAACCGAAAGTGCGCCATCGTCAAGCTGTCCAACGGCAACGAGGTGGGTATCTCTCTCTCTCGCTTTTTCGATATTTCGATACTTTACAACCTAATTTTGACATTTTCAGGTGTGCGCCTACATCCCGGGCGTCGGCCACAATTTGCAGGAGCACTCGCAGGTGTGTTTTCATTTATTTGCGATTCTTCTTTCTCTTTTTAGTCTTTCTTTTTATCACTTTTCGTTTCTTTTGACGCCATTTTTGAGAGGGTTGGGTAAAAAAACTCGTAAAAGTCTAAATCCCTAGTTTTAAATCCTAAATAAAAATTTGAGAAAACTTGAAAACTAGGGCAAGAGGGCGAGAGAGCGTGTGAGTGAGAGAGTGAGCGAGAGAGAAGGATAAAAAAGCTTGTTACAACCCTAATTCCCCTCTTTTAAAGGTGGAGGTGAAGGGCGGGCGACGGCGTGACCTGATCTCGGTGCGGGCCAACATTTTGCGCGGCAAACTCGACTGCGCCCCGGCCGGCGGCAAGAAATAACCGGAAAAACACGCCGGACGATAAGCCCGAATTTCTGTTTGTCTGTCGCGTTTTTTGCGTGTGTGCGTGTCTGTCCATTTCTCGCGTTGCATGTGGCCCAAAAATTGCTTTTCTTTCCTCGCTAGTTGTATAGGAATCGTCGATTTATCTGTTTTCGCCCCCCCAGTTTCCGCTGGATTTGTTTGTTCGTTTTGATTTTTGCGTCTTCTTCTGGGAATGAAGATTTTTGAAAATTAAACTATTTCGACGAAATATACACGCCATGAAATTCGGGGAATCGATTACGCGATGAAAAACGGGGCTGGAAACTCCGGAAAATTCGAATTTTGCCGTTTTAAAGGCGCTGGCAAGACGGACAATCGATTACGCGACGAAAATCGCGGCTCAAAATTTTCGAAATTTGAAATTTTTGCTTTTTAAAGGCCTCCTAAAGCCGGGCAATCGATTACGCGATTATAATCGGCGCTTAAAATTTTCATTCGATTTTTTCGTTCTTAAGGGGCTTGGGAAGCCAGGAAATCGAATTTTCGATATTTCTTTATCTGAATTTATTTATTTTAGTTTTTCAAGCAGAAAAGCACAATTTATTTGACAGCAAAAATCTGGCAATACAATGAAAAATATCACTCCGTTTTTCGGCACTCTGGCAAGTCTATTTCTGGGCGAATTCCTGCTTCAGCTTTTCGGCGAGCACTTTCCGAGCTTTCACCACTTCCTCGTCTGCCTAAAATGGAAGTTTTCACGATTTTTGAGCTACCAAAAACCTGAATCGGTCGCGTCTCGCCGCGAAGCGCGTCCCGCGCCGCGCGCGCCGTCTTCGGCCGTCCGTTCGTGGATTTTTCCTCTTCCTAAATAGCCACTGCTAGTTTGCCAGGGGGTTGGGGGCATCCGCAAATGGTCTCCGCTAGCTTGCCCAGCTAGATTGCTGCTAGAATCTCGCTAAAAATCTCTGCTAGTTTGCCTAGATCTCGATTTCCTAAAGGGTCTCTGCTAGCTGGCCTTTGCCATGAGCGTCCGCAAATTGTCTCTGCTAGCTCGCCCGCGTTCTAGCGCTTCCTCAAGGATATCTGCTAGATTGCCCACGCTCTCAGGCGTCCTGCTTTCTCTAAGAATCTCTGCTAGCCTGCCCTGATCCGCTCTTGCCGTTTTTCCGCAAAGAATCCTTGCTAGCCTGCCCCCCCGAACTCACCAACTGCAGCAACCTCTCCCTCTCCTGCTTCTTCTTCTCGATAATCCGGTCCCGCTGCGCCTTCAGGTATTCTGCCCTCGCTGCCACGTCGGCGCTGGCGATTCGAGAGGGCTCTTGCAGAAGAGCCTAAAATAAATAGAATTACGGGACTGGGAAGGCAAAGAATCTCTGCTAGCCTGCCCTGACGAATTGACGCCGAGTGGCAAGCTGGCAGAGATTATTTGAGGAATTCCACAAATCGCCGCTGCGAGCTTCTCAAAGAATCCCTGCTACTTTCCCAGGCGTGCTAGGTGGCAGGCTAGCAGCGATTCTTTGGGAATCTCGACAAATGGTCTCTGCTAGCTTCGCCGTGCCTTTAAGTTGCCGAAATTCCCCAAAAATCGCTGCTAGCCTGCCCCATCCATCAAAATCCTCACATTAATGTCAGCCGGCGTCCTCCCCTTGGCCTCCTCCTCCTCGTCCGCATTCTCCATGCTCTCTCGCTCGTCCTTCAGCTTTTCTGAGATCGGCGGGGCCCCTTTTCCGACTATCGGCTCTCGCACTGGCCCTACCGTAATCTTTTTCTGAAAAAATGACTTTTTTCGATTTTTTAGCATTTTTTACCTTTTCCGGTTGCGCGGCAGGCTCGGGCTTGGGAGGCTTCTTCACCTGACTCGTTGAGGCCTAAAAAATTTGGATTTTCTAGGTGTCACCGTCCCTATAAAAGCTAAAAAAACGGGATTTAAAGCTTTTCCTACCTTTTCCGGTTTTTCCGGTTTTTCCGGTTTCTCCGGCTTTTCCGGTTTCTCAGGCGTCGCGGTGGGCGGCGCGCTGGCTATGGCTAACTTTTCCGTATCGGCTGCTAGCTGATGAGTCTAAAAATGTCGATTTTCTCAAAGAATTTCTGCTAGCTGGCCCCTTCATTTTTTCAAAGATTCTCTGCTAGCTTGCCCCCCAAATTCCTCAAAGAAGCTCTGCTAGTCTGCCCCACGAATTCCTCAAAAAATCTCTGCTAGCTGACCTCGTCGAGCCTGTTTCTCTCGGCTTCTGAAAATCGCCGGATCGCCTCCAAGTCAAGCTGCAGTTGGTGCTGCTTCTCCTCATCGAACTCTTCTTTCGACCTCCTGAGCACGGCATTCAGGAGAATATGATCCATTTCTTCTCGACTAGAAAAAAATAGGTTTCCCTAGGTGTCACGCTCCCTTTAAAACTTAAATTCGTGTTTATAGGCGCATTTTGTAGAGTTTTTCAAGGGCTCTCGAATGGTGTATATTACATTACGATAGCTAATTCCTGGCAAAAGTTATGGCCAGTTGAAGTCTGTAGCCGCTGGCTACAAACTACAATCAACCGTATCTTGGCGTAGTAATGTCAGAATTTCATGATTTTTAGCTGATTTTGAAGCGCTTTTTCAGCGCTATCGGATGTTGCCTGTCTTGCCTCGAATTCAGCAAAGAATCTCTGCTAGCTGCCCCCCAAATCCCCACCTCAAATGGTGGCTTTTCCTGATCTCCTCCAGCTCCTCCATACTCCCAACGCAAGGCAGAAGGCCGCACATGAACTAAAAAATACGTATTAAGCTGAGAATCCGGTTTTTTTTCGATTTTAAAGGGACGGTGACACCTCGATTAATTGCAAAGCTTGGAGTTGCAGCTCCACATTCTTCTTCCGCATCATTGGGATGAAGATTTCGAGGTCCTGGGCGGCCATCACCGGCTCGAGGGCTGCCTGGAAGGCTTGGGCTTAGGTTTAGGCTTAGCTTGGGCTTGGGCTTAGGCTTCAGCTTGGTTTTTGGCTTAGGCTTAGGCTTAGGCTTACCCTGGTCCTGGCGTTGAGCGTCTCCTTCTCGACGGCCGTCAGCGCCTCGGCGAACTGGGAACCCTGAAAAGGTCTCTGCTAGCTTGCCCAGCCTTCCACGGCCCTTCAAAACGTTTTAAAGAAAGGTGACACCTAGGAAATCTGGTTTAAAGGGCTAGTGATGCTGGAACTTTCTTAGGATTTCCTCAAGAATCTCTGTTAGCCGTTCGTTCTCTCTCTCTCTCTCGCTCTCTCCCACCTACCGTAATCCCGATATCCTCACAAAAGCATCCAATTAAGACGTCAACAAGTGCCGCGTACTCCTGATGAACGGCTTCATGTTGGGCGGGATCGCCGTGGTCAACGTCGAATACTGGAAAACGAGGGATCGAGGGATAATACAGAAGAGAGGGCTACGGTACGTTTTCTCGTCGTTTGATTTCTGCTTTTGCATTTCTCATTTTTGATTTTTTGATTTTCAAGAGGCACGACTTCGGGGAGTTCAGGGAATTCGGGGACCTTTGACTTCCAGGGACTTTTAAAGGGAACGTGGCGGCTAGGCAGGACTTACATAACGATTTGTGCTCAATGAAAGTCGAAATCGGGATATCCCAGACGGACGAGTGGATAAAGTCGATGAACCGCTTGAAGATCTGGTTTGGGGTTTGGGAACGGACGGAGAGACGGCGCAGCATTTCTTTTCGTCGTCTAAAGGGACAGTGAAGTAAAATTCCGCTTTTTTACATTGGCAATATAGCAGAGTTTTTTTGAAACGGGCAAGCTAGCAGAGATTGTTGAGGACGATTTGTGAGAGACGGGCAAGCTAGCAGAGATTGTTGAGGACGATTTGTGAGAGACGGGCAAGCTAGCAGAGTTTCTTAGGGAATCGAATTTGCGCAAAAATGGCTTCAGAAAACGCCTTCGTGAAGGCAGGCTAGCATGGATTTTTGTGGAAACAATTTCTCGGATGATTTAGACTAAGGCAGGCTAGCAGCGATTTATGGGGAATTTTTCGAGGGCAGGCTAGCAGAGATTCTTTGAGAAATTGTAGGGGCAGGCTAGCAGAGAAGTTTTAGGAATTTTTGGAGGCTAGCAGAGGTTATTTGTGGAATTTTCGGATGGCAGGCCAGCAGAGAATCTTCACGATGACTTCCCGGCCCTTTTAAAAGCCCCAAATTTCAACAATAGGCCCCCCGAGAATCGATGGTTTCCGGTGTGCGCGGACAGGTGGGTGGGCCGCCGCGCGAAAATAGCCCGAAATGGAGGGGTCCCTGGCCTCTGACGGGTTGCCAGGGGCAACGCTGTTTTCAGAAATCCCTCTCTCACTCTCTCACTCTCTCTCTCTCTCGCTAGCACTCTCTCTCTCTCTCGCTCTCTCTTAAAATCTAGGGCTTCATTGTGGGAATTCACTCGGGAATACATCAAAATTTGCCAGCTCTCTTAATTGCGCTTCGAGCGATCAACGGGTTACGGTAGCCGGGGTGCTTTTTAGGGAATCCCCTGGGGACCCGGAAGGAGAACCAATTTTGAAGATTTCGATAGAATTGCACGTTTTTGGGTGCAAAATGGAGGCGCAGGCTAGCAGAGATTCTTTGAGAAATTCCAAAAGTTAGGCTAGCGCGGATTTTTGTGGAAAGCGCTATTTTTCAGGGCAGGCTAGCAGATATTCTTTGCGGAATTTTGTACCTTGTAGTTTCAGGAAATATTTTATTGATTTCGCCAAGAACTCGTAAAGGAAAGTAGGTACCCGTAATTCAAAAACCGGCGTAAATATGACAACGAAACGCAAAAAAAATGAAAAATACAAATTTCAGATAGCTACGGGGCTCACAAAAATTCAAAAACGCAAAATTCAAAATAAAGTACACCTAAACGAGCATATTTTGTATATTTTGAGCGATTTGGGCCATTGTGAGCTGGTCGTTGGCTAGCAAAACATCGAGCTCAGCTACTAGAGCCTTCTGCGCTTCATTAGCTCCTTGCCACAGAAAATCCCGAGCTATCGATCGATAGAATTTCGAGGCAGTGTCGCGATCGTCTAAAAAACTATTTTATTGAAATTCTTTGCGATTTTTTGGGGTACTGCAGCCCTTAAAAAGGCGGCTTACCGTAATTCCCATCCCCGCGTTCGCTTACGTCATCAAAATCGACGAACAGCGGCTGAGTGTAGGGGTGACCGGAGGGCAGCAAGCGAATCCCGAGGACAAACTGGAAAATAAATGGTGTCAGCTAGCTTACCCTGGGTTTTCAAATATTCGCAGATAGTCTCTGCTAGCCTGCCCAGCCTTCAACGGTCCTTGAAAACGGTTTAAATGGATGGTGACACCAGAAAATCGGGTTTAAAGGGCCGTTGTAGACAAAAACCAGCCTCCGATGGTCTCAACTAGCCTGCCCTGTCTTCAATGGATCTTTAAAACGGCTTAAAGGGTCAGTGACACCAAAAACGGGTTAAAGGACCATTGGAGATAAAAATCAGCCTCGAAGGGTCTTTGCTAGCTTGCCCTGGGTTTTTCAACTTAGCAAACGATCTCTGCTAGCCTGCCCTGCCTTCAATGGTCCGTTAAAACGGTCTAAAGGGACAGTAACACCCGGAAAATCGGGTTTAAAGAACCAGTGAAGGCAACATCCCCAAATTCCTCAAAGAATCTCTGCGAGCTGACCTGCTGCCTGCGCAAATCGCCGAATCTCAGCCCCGGATGCCTTGCCAAGAATTCAGCCATTTTGAGAAAGAGTTCGAGCATGGCATCTCGTGGATATTGCAGCAATTTTAGTGCCGTAATCGGTTGGCCCAGCTCGGTGGCGATGGCCGGGTTGTCGGCCTCGGCGCAGTAGCTGAACAACTGAAAAAAGGAGTTTTTATGGATTTAACGGTCCTTTAAAGTGGCAGAGACAGTTGGGATTTTCTGGATTTTGCCTTCAATGGTCCTTTAAAAGCTAAAAACCGACCCTTGGAACCGCCGGATCTCCCTGCAGCTTCACGAGCCACCGTATCTCGCGTAGAAACGTCTCTCGAGCCTCGCGCATGCAGATTAGATCCTGAAAATTGGGATATCGTTCCTCAAGAACCTCTGCTAGCCTGCCCAGGCTTAGATTTAGGCTTAGGATTAGGCTTAGGCTTTGGCTTACCGTATGCATCGATCCGAACCATCTCCATCTGCACCTCCTCCACCCCTCGCCCTCCATATTCGGGAACTTCAGCGCGTGATTCCGAATCCGGTAGACCGACTTGGACCAGCCCTGACCGACGAGCTTGGCGAATTTTTTGATTCCCTCGGCGTCAGGGCAGCGGAGAAGGGAATCTAAAAGCGAATCTCTAGCCGTTTCTGGCTTCAGTGGGCCTTTAAAATGATTTTTTTGGGTTCCCAGTCCCACTTAAGATTGATTTTCTGCCTTCAATGGGCCTTTAACCATCAAAAATTCAAAAACCTGTATTTCCTTATGGATTTTTGCCTTCCTGGCCCCTTTAAACTTCCAAAAAACCTACCATTGGTGCCTGGAAGCGCCAATCCAGATGACGTCTCGATGAGCGTATCACCGAGAGGCGTTTCGGGGAATTCTGAAAGATTGCTGTAGCTGGGTAAGCTAGCAGAGATTCTTTGAGAATTTTCTGAGCCATTATTTGTCTTCAATGGCCTCTTAAAGCAATTTTCTGGGTGTCGCCGCCCCTTTAAAACGTTCTAAAGGACCGTTAAAGGCTGGGCAGGCTAGCAGAGTCCATTTTGGAGCGGCTTTTTGCCTTCAATGTGCCTTTAAAACCGATTTTCGTGTTTTTAAAGGGGCATTGAAGGCATGGCAGGCAAGCAAAGCTTCTTGAGGATGGTACTTGGCCTTCTATGGCCCTTTAAAACCGAGTTTCGTGTTTTAAAGGACCGATGAAGTAAGGGCAGGCCAGCAGAGACCATCGAGGATCGATAGAGCGTACCATTAATAGGGAAATACTCCTCTTCGATCCACAGCGCTGCTTCGAGGAGTTGAGAGCGAAAGGTGACGGCCAGGAGGGGGAGGAAGAGAATGGAGATCAGCAGCTTTTCCCTCATCGCGTCATGCTGAATTCAGGCATTAAAATGAGGGGCAGGCTAGCAGAGGTTCTTTGAGGATATGGAGGGGCCAGATAGCAGAGATTCTTTGGGGAATTGTAGGACAAGAAACCCGATCGACCTATCGGAAAAGGTGTGAAAATGATGCCATGGGTCGGGGTGCTAGGCGAGAGAAAGAGAGAGAGAGAGAGAGAGAGAGAGGGAGAGAGAGAGAACGAGCTCCTACCCCCAATTCTGACCCGCGCATATCCATATAACCCAATTTGGACCAAGCGCCGCACGAGATAGACCCAAAATTTGGGTATGGGGGTGTATTCCAGTACTTTTGGAGTTGGGCAGGCTAGCAGATCCCATTTGGGTGGTCTTAAAGGACCATAGAAGCCAGTAGGCGAAGGCAGGCTAGCAGAGAATCTTGAGGAACGGGGCGGAGCCTGGGTTTTTGAAGTTCATGACCAACTAGCAGAGATTCTTCAGGAATCCTTCGGCGTTGGAACGAGGCAAGCTAGCAGAGAATTTTTTGCGGAATAGCCGCCTATAGCCGCGGGCTTTGTGTTTTAAAGGACCGTTGCAGTCAAGGTCAGGAGGCAGGCTGGCGGGGATTCTTAGAGAATTTTGACCAGGCAGGCTAGCAGAGAATCTTGAGGAACGGGGCGGAGCCTACAAGCGGGCAGACTAGCAAGGATTCTTTGGCTCCAGGCAACCTAGCAGGGACAATTTTCGACCGATTAAAGGACCTCAGAAGCCATTAAATCATCCAAAAACCCGGCGGGTGTGGCGTTAATTGGTAGGCGGCAACTCGGGGGCCGGCGGGGGGTGCTTGGGCAGTTCCGGAGAGAGGCTGGGCCTTTGGCCGGGTGATTGATGATGGGCAGGGCATATTTGTGAGGGTTGGAGAGAGAGAGAGAAAGAGAGAGAGAGAGAGAGAGAGATCTCTCCCTCCTCCCCCTTGGGTCCTCCTCCTCTCGACCCATCAATCACCCCTCCCCGTCCACCACCTCGATTTATGCACACAAACCCCCGGCACTTCCTGCCGCCTTCAAACACCCCATGCTCCGGCCACACACACCCCCTGAAAGTGACCGAATTTATGGCCCTAGGAGGGCTGGCAGAGATTTTTGGGGAATTTAAGGCGAGCTAGCGACGATCCTTGAGGAATTGGAATGGGGGAGCTAGCAGAGATGTTTGGGGAATGAGGATAGGGCTAACCAGCAGAGGTTCTTTCAAGAAATGCGGGCCAGCTAGCAAGGATTCTTGGAGGAATTTGGGGCAAGTTAGCAGAGATTCTAAGAAATTGGAATGGGCGGGCTAGCAGAGAGAATTTAGGAGGCTAGGGCAACCTAGCAGAGGCCCTTTGGCTAATTCCAGGGCATGGCAAGCTAGCAGAGACGCTTTAGGAATTCTAACGAAATTCCAGGCATTTTTCAGGAATCCGGAGACGGACAAGCTAGCAGAGACCATTTAGGAAATGAGGTGTTTTCGACGGGGACCCGCTAATTTATTGGGTGTTTGCCCGATAAAGCCATCAGGAGGGAGAGAAGGAGCGGAAAAGCCGAGGTGTGGAATTTTGAGGAGGGCTGGCCCCCCTCAAAAAATGAGCTGATAAGGATTTTGGGCTACGAAAGACACGTGCACATCTTCCCGCCCTGTTTTTAGCTTAACTGGAAAATCAGGAAAAACGAAGCAAGCCGAGCGAGATGATTGAGGAATTCGGAGGCGAACAGGGAACAATCAAACAGCTGGAATTTTGAGAGTGGAAGCGAGAGAGAGCGAGAGAGAGAGAGAGAGAGAGAATAAAATTGACTCAAAAATTGGATAAATCGAATTTCATTGGCAAATTAATTACCCTTTACGTCTGGATGGGTTCTTCGTATTCCACCGGCCCTCTGTGTGTCATTTTTGTGTGTTTTCGAAAACAGCCAAAATTGTGGTAAATTTGCATTGCGCACTGGCTGCATCGGTTAGCGTGGAGCTTACTATAAATTTTTCAAGACGTCGATGTACGGTAGCGAGCTGTAGCGTACTCAGGCGTACCGTAGCGTACCGTAGTTTATTATAAAGCGCAACAACGTACTGTCTTGTACTGTTGCGTGCCCTGACGTACTATGGCGCACGAAATCATGCTCTAGCGTAGTGTAACGTAACGTAGGGTACGGTGGTGTATTGTGATGTACTGTGGTGTACTGTATCAAACCACTCTATACCTTACTGTAGCGTACTGTAGCAAGCAGTAGCGTACTGTGACATACCGTAGCGCAGTGTAGCGTATAAGAGCCTACTATAGCGCACCTTGGCGTAAAGCAGCCTATTCTAGGGAATGAAGCGTACCGTATTTCCACAGCATTAGCCTTCAAGACCCCTTTAAAAACGATGTTGAGGTTGAAGGCATGCGAGCAGAGATCCTTTGAGGGATTTTTGCAACATTTCCGCCTCCGCAGTTTTTATTGCCTTCCCCAGGCTCGTAGACCTTGGTCATCCCCTTTTTCGAGATGAAGTTCCTCCTCATCGGCTTTTTGTGGGCCTCTCGACTCCGAAATGCCCCTTTTTCCGGGCGTCTGGGGAACCGTAACCTTTTCTGCAAGATTCTGCACTCTAGTCTCTCGCAGAATCGACAGCTATGGCTAAAATTTCTCGGTTTTCGGCTATTCCTTACTCTTTACTAGCTTTGTGCCAGCTTTCCAGGGTTCCGCAACGGGTCTCTGCTAGCTTGCCCAGACTTCAATAACCTTTTAAAGCGGTTTAAAGGCCTATTGAAGTCAGAAAAAGAGTCTGAAAGTTCCTAAACCATCTCTGCCAGCCTGCCCCACCCATTATCCAAAGTTTTGAGCGCCATTTTCCACCCGCCCATCCGGTTTAATTGGCGGCTTCTATTCCATTTCCCCGCCCCGGCAAAAGGAGGAGGCCCATTGTTGGGTTGGGGCTCATTTTTCCGTGTGTTTTTTGAGGGGGTTGATTTGGGGGAGGGGGGGCAAACGGAAGCCAGCTCGAAATGAGCGTTTCTCGCTCTCTCTCGCTCGCTCTCTCTCTCTCTCTCTCTCGCTTCAACACCACCCACCTCAAATCAAACCTCATTCTCACCCCCCCTCATTCCGCTCGAGGCATACAACACTCTGTTCTGGCGTCAGCGGGAAGACCCTAGGCTAGCTAGCAGTGATTCTGGAGGAATTTTTGGCCTGCTGGTCCCTTAAATGGTGTTTTCTGGGTGTCACTGTCCCTTTAAAACGTTTAAAAGCTTAGTTAAGTGATCGGGAAATTGATTTTTACTGGAATCGGTTTTAAGCACTTTTTTCAAGGTGTCTCCGATCCTTTAAAACGCTCTAAAGGGCCACTCAAGGCTGGGCCGGCTAGCAAGGACCATTAGGGAAACAACTCGAATTCGGCTGGCCCTTTAGAACGAGTTTTTGGGGTGTCACTGTCCCTTTAAAACCAAAAATCCGGGTCAGGGATCGCACCTGGGAAGTTTCAGGCTTCTCCTCCATGTTTCTCACTTGCGCTTTTGAGCCCGGAAAATTTGATTCCCCGGGCGCGCGCGTTGCCCCTTGAAAACCGGCGGCAAAAAATTAGTTTCTGGCTCTTAGGAAAGTAGGTTCCGTTTTAAGGAGGTTTTCGAAAAATTTTCGGGGTACCAGCAGCAACCACGAGGCAAGCTAGCAGCGATTTTTTTGCGGAAAAGTAGAATTTACGGCTTCACTCGGCCTTAAATCGGATTTCCTGCGTTCTAAAGGACCATTGAAGGCAGGGCAGGCGAGCAGAGACCATTTGGGAACCCCTGAATTTCATTAATTGTACACATCAGTGTACAAATTGCAATTTTCGTCTCTCTCACTCTCTCTCTCTCGCTCTTTCTCGCTCGCTCTCTCTCTCGCTCTATCTCTCTCACTCTTTCTCCCTCACTCTCTCTCTCTCTCTCTCTCTCTCTCTCTCTCTCGCTTTCTCTCGAGATCCAGAATTATCGAGGGGGGGATTTTCAATCGCTAGAACGCGCCCCTAAAAACAATACGGGAATGGGCAAAAATGACAAAATGAAGATGGGGATCCACGCGGCTCCAGAGTACAGCCCCTCGCCATTTGGAAAATTCACTGGATCTCGAAATTCATTTCTAGGAATCTGAGTTGTTTTTGGGGTATTACTGTAGCTCGAAAATTCCCAAAATGGCCTCTGCTAGCCTGCCCTTGAATTCCAGGCAGGTTAGCAGAGATTCTTGAGGAAACTGCAAGAAAGTTGTAATAATTGGTCCAATTTTTTGCGCGCTTCCAGGATTCCCGATATACATTTTCCCGATGTGTCACTGACTACAGACCGGCGGCAGAAGGCGGAAAATTGGCTTTATTCCTTTTTTTCAGGGGATTTTCTTTTTTTCTAAGAAGGCGGATATATGTGTTTTGGAGCTAATCATTTGGCTCTAATGGTCTCTGCTAGCCTGCCCAGGACTTAGAAATTTCCTAGTGGATCTCTGCTAGCCTGTCTGGGGGTTCTAAAGGTTTTTAAAGGGATGGTGACATCTAGAAAATGCTAAAAATGATCTCTGCTAGTCTGCCCCATTCCCTAAAATACCTGAAAAATCTCTGCTAGCCTGCCCCAGTCGACCCAGGCAAACTTTATTTCCCGGTTCACATCGTCATCCATTCATTCTGTCGTCCTCTCTCTCTCTCTCTCTCTCTCTCTCTCTCTCTCTCTCTCTCTCTCTCTCTCTCTCGCTCTCACCCTCGCTCTCATTTTGGACCGCCGGGTTTGCGGGGGACTGATTAAGCCAATTTTGGTGCTCGGCGCGGGCAGGCAAAAGCCGCCAGGGCACACCGGCTGAAATAGACAGACAAACAGAAATAGACGAACAGACAGAGGGCACTTTTTGGTGCCCTTACCAGGGGGGAGAAGCCTTGATTTACATGTTTTGCTCCCTGAAACCCGCCTCCTCCTGGCAGTGAAACCCCGCAAAAATTCGGGCCAAAATTAAACGTGCCCTGCGGGGCACGTTTAATTTCTGGAGCCAGACTCACGCTCGCCATACAGCTGATCATATTCTGTATTGTGGTGTCAAAATTTGGGAGGGGGCAGGCTAGCAGGGGTTCTTGAGGAATTGGGCCAGCAGGGACCAATCGAGTCGCTTTTGCCTTCAATGGCCCTTTAAAGGGTTTGTTCTAAGTGTCTCTATCCCTTTAAAATGCTTCTAAAAAGCATTTTCGATCTGGTTACGCGATCTAAATAGGAATCACTAGGACCAGAAGCAGGCTAGCAGGGATTCTTGAGGAATTGGACAAATTTGAGCAGCTTTTGGCTTCAATGGCCCCTTTAATTTATTTTTCTAGGTGTCAACATCCCTTTAAATTGGATAAATGGAGGGTAGAGGACAATTTTTGCATCCGATTACGCCCTCTAAGTGCTCTCCGCCGCATTTTCGAGCTTTCATCGTCCCTTTGAAACCAGGGCAAGCTAGCAGAGTTTCTTTGTGGAAGCGAGTACATACTCCAGCCTTTTGATATTTTTGCTCTCATCTCTCTCCCTCTCTCTTTCGCTCGCTCTCTCTCGCTCTCTGTCTCTCTCTCTCTCTTTTTCTCGCCCTCTCTGTGTCTCTCGCTCTCTCGCGTGCTCTCTCCCCTCAAAATACTCTCTCGCCATCCCCAAATTACCGTTTGGAACCTCATCATTATCAGCCCCTTTAGAACCCTGAAATTAGCGGCATCGGAGGCGGGAAGGCTACGGTAGTTGGGGGAAGCGGTCATTTCTCGCCCACCGCCTCCTAGTTAATTTATCGATTTTTCTTAACTTTATGGCAGGCTAGCAAAGATTTTTAGGGAATTTCTCAAGTCATGTTTTTCTGCCATCACCACCTCTTTGTCGTCATTCCCTTAAAGTCATCATTATTCCTCATTTTTCCCCGATTTTTCGCTTCTTTTATCCATTTCCACCTCCCCGGAATGCCCTCAGCCTCAGGATTGTTTTTATTTACGGAAGGCGTTCGGCTGGAAATATCGATTTGCCGGATGGAGAAAGTAACCTGAGATTTTTAAGGGCCAGGGAAGAGGGCTTGAAGAAAACGAGAGAGCCTTGCCCTCCAGCCCCCAGGGTGTATTTCGACAAATTGGAATTCGTTGATTTTTAGCGCATTTTTTCAAGATTTCTTTAACTTTGTACTCTACTTAGCCTTCAATGGCCCTTTAAAAAGTTTTTCAGGCATTGTGAAACTTAGAAAATTTGCAGAAAAATGTCCACAACGATCTCTGCCGGCTTGCCTTGATTCCTGAATGCTCACTGCTAGCCTGCCTTGTCTTCAATGGCTCTTTAAAGCGACTTGAAAGGCATGGTGACACCTAGGAAATTGACAGAAAACTGTCCCATATGATCTCTGCTAGGTTGCCTTGGCTCCTAAATGTTCTCTGCTAGCCTGCCCTGCCTTCAATGCTCCTTTAGAGCAGTTTAAAGGGATGGTGACACCTCGAAAATGCATCAAATCAGTAGAAACTTCATTTTAAGGGTCATTGAAGCCAAGTCCTCAAAGATCTCTGCTAGCCTGCCCCACATCGCCCAATCCCCACAAATTAGAATATTCTGACTCAATGCTGATCCCGGCGGGGCCCCAAAAAAAGTGCCCCAGGTTTTGGTAGGATTTGGCGGGGGCAGGCTGGCGGGGGAAACCTGGTATAAAATCTCCAACGCCACCCGCCCCCATTCATCCCGGTGCCCCGGCCAATCTTTTCCTGGTTTTGCCCCCTCCACCACTAATCCGATGGTCCTCTCAATGGACTCTTGTCAAAAATCGCACTCCAACGCTGATTTCATGGCTTGAATATTGGGTTTTATCACGTATTTTTGCCTTCATTGGTCCTTTAACATTGATTTTTTCGTATTTAGAGGTGTCATTGTCCCTTTAAAGCAATTTTCTAGCTCTTACCGTCTCTTTAATGCTATTTTCTAGCTGTCGCTGTCCCTTTAAACCTATTTTCTAGGTGTCGCGGTCCCTTTAAAGCTATTTTCTGGGTGTCGCTGGGCCTTTAAAGCTATTTTCTAGCTGTCGCTGTCCATTTAAGACCATTTTCTAGGTGTCACTGTTCCTTTAAGAACAATTTTCTAGGTGTCGCTGTCCCTTTGAAGCTTTTTTCTAGGTGTCGATGTCCCTTTAAAGCTATTTTCTAGGTGTCGCTGGGCCTTTAAAGCTATTTTCCAGCTGGAAATGTCCATTGAAGCTATTTTCTAGCTGTCGCTGTCCCTTTGAAGCTTTTTTCTAGGTGTCACTGTCCCTTTAAGGCGATTGTCCAGGTGTCGCTGTCCCTTTAAAGTGCTTTCAAGACGGTCCGAAGTCAGGCACACCTGCAGCGATCCTTGAGGCATCGATTACGCATTCTCCAAAGGCAAGCTAGCAAGGACCATTTGCGACCAAAAACGGCCATCAGCAAAAATACCCTTTTTTTTTGTTCCCCCGGAACCGGAAGCCCGGCCGTCGCCCCCACCATAACACCGGAAGGGATTTTCGGCATCTGGTCGCTGAAAATTTCCCCACAACTTCTTCTCAAAATTTTTGGGGAAATGATTTATTGATCTAGGCCGGGCTATTCAGAGTCTGGCATTTTTGAGATGCTGCAGATTTTGGCATTGTTTTCCGGGTGTTCCGATTTACGCGCCGACATTTCCGGATGGGTGGAGCGGAAGCGTGGTGGAGTCCGAAAATAGCCTACGGGGACCTTTTTGGGGGTTAGCCGATTCCTAACGGATCGCTGCTAGCTTGCTGGGCTTCGGTATGGTTCCTAAAGGACTTCTGCTAGTTTAGCCGGCATTTAAAGGTCCATTGAAGGCTAGAAATCTGTCCTCAATGGCCTCTGCTAGCTTGCCATGCCTGATTTTTGATCCTCAGAGAATCTCTGTTCTCTTTTCTGACGATTTTCCTCAAGAATCCCTGCTAGCCTGCCTTGTCAAATCTCATTTTTTTAGCCATGGACTACTACGACAACATCACCGACTACAACGGGACTTCAAACTCCACTGAAAATCATAATGACAGCATGGACGAGTTTAGGATTGAAGACTGGGTAGGTTTCTCTCTCTCGCTCCCTCTCTCTCTCTCGCTCCCTCTCTCTCTCTCTCTCTCTCTCTCTCTCTCTTTTTCTCGCTCTCCTCAAAGAATCCCTGCTAGCCTGCCCTTTCCAGGTAGAAGTCTCCCTCTACTCGGTCGCCTTCTTCGTCGGCGGTCCCCTCAACATCATCTCCTTCGTCCGTCTCGTCAAGGCATTACGGAGACTGAAGGCAGGCTAGCAGAGATTCATGAGGAATTTTAGTTTTTTAGCACCCCTCCCCAATTTTGCTCCTTCGGCTGAACCTCAACATTGCCGACCTGTTCACGCTGTTCCTCTACGTGCCCAAGCAGATCATATGGCTGATAGCGCAGCAGGTAAGGGGCTAGCGACGAGTTGAGGGTCGCTGGTTCGAACCCCGGCGGTGACCAGATTTTTGCTTTTTGGTTTTTAAGCTAAGAAATGATTTTTGAACATTAAAGAAATAGCATTTTAAAAATTCTCCAAGAATCTCTGCTAATTCCGCTATTTTTTAGTGGTACGGTGGGGACGTGCTCTGCCGGCTGTGCGCCTTCTTCTCGACGTTCTGCTTCTACCTGCACTCGTTCGTGATCGCGTGCATCGCGATAGATCGACTGATGGGAGCGTGGAATATTAAGTACGTTATTTTAAGCGTATTTTGAAGCAAAAAATATTTTTGGCCTGAAAAATTTCGATTTAGTTAATTTTGGCTATTAAAAACGATATAAATATTTTTTCAGCTCGGTTTCCGGCTGCCGTCGAGCGTACACACGCGTATCTCGGCTGCTCTTCGCCTCGTGGCTCCTCGCCACGATTCTAGCCCTGCCGCAGACGCTGATCTTCAAGGTGTACGAGAACATCGGGATGTTGGACCAGAATATTACGTGGGTTTTTGGCTTTAGTGGCCCTTTAAAATTGGTTTATTGAGAGACGACATTTAAAAAGCCAGTTCTCAATCGATTACGCCTTGAAATTCGACTTTTCCTAACCGACTAAGCGACGTAAATCGTATTCCTGTTCCATTACGCGATCAAATTCCCTCTCCGAAACGATTACGATAGGAAAAACGAGATTTTTGAACCGATTACGCCATGAAAATGAGCTTTTAGAATCGATTACGCCATCAAATTTAATTTTTGCGAACCGATTACGCGATAAAATTCTGGCTTTTCTAATCGATTACGTCATCTAAATCCCCCATTTTCTGACTTCCATGGCCCTTGAAAACGACTTTTTTCAGGCAATGCGCCTCGTTCTGGATGAAGGCGCGCTACGACGCGAACAACATCTTCTTGGACCCGGATATCTCGGACATGTTCAAGACGCAGGTGAGGGGCTTTCCGCAAATTCTCTCTTCTAGCCTTCCCTGCCTTCAATGGGCCTTGAAAGCGTTTTAAAGGGGCGGTGACACCTCGAAAATTGTCTCTGCTAGTCTGCCTTGCCCTCACACGCCTTTAAATACGCTTTCAAGGGACGGTGACACCTCGAAAACCCAAATTTCCAGGTAGCGATGGAGATGCAGCTCCTCATCCTCTACGAGCGATGGTATTCCGTTGCTCATCTCGTGTTCAACTTCGTGCTCCCGACGATGACCATCTTTTTCTCGTACACGACGCTGCTCTTCGTCCTCAAGGGGTTCATTAAAGGTACGTAGAAGTCGGCTCCCTCTCTTTCTCTCTCTTTCACTCTCTCACTCTCTCTCTCTCTCTCTCTCTCTCTACTCTCTCTATCTCTCTCTATCTTAATTTTTTCAGAAACTCGAACCGGAAATACGCCTCGGCGATCCCTCCTGCTATTGACGAAACATCAATGTTCTGAAGATGAGGGTAGTCGAGGTATACTGTAGCTTTAAAAACTAATTTTTATTGTTAGTTGGTGCTCAAGTCGTTGCTGATCCGGGTTCACCAAGGAGGAACAGTCAGCAAACACTGCAGGGGGACCTCCACGATGATGTGTCGTCACTGGGAATGTCGAAGGGGTGAGAGAGCAGAGAGAGAGTGAGAGCGAGAGACAGAGAGAGACAGAGGAGAGGGTTAGAGACAGTGAGAGAGATAGAGAGAGAGCGAGCGAGAGAGAGGTGGCAGGCTAGCAGAGATCCTTTGAGAAATCCTTCTTTTTTAGTGATGGCACTGAAGTCTCGATGAGCATGGATGACATGCGCCCAAAACGCCCGAAAAAGAAAGAGCAGCGCGCCTTCATCACCCCGTTTGCGGCCGGGAAGATTGCCAAGGCGAGAAAGGTAAATTTCTAGGTGTCGCCGTCACTTTAAAATGGTTTAAAGGACCATTGAAGGCTGGGCAGGCTAGCAGAGAGCATTTGCCGCACTAGTTTTGTCTTCAACCGCCCTTTAAAACAGATTTTCGAGCTGTCGCCGTCGCTTTAGAGCGTTCTAAAGGCCTAATGAAGGTGGGGCAGGCTTGCAGAGAGCATTTGCGGACCTAGTTTTGCCTTCAATGGTCCTTTAGAGCCGATTTTCGTGGTGTCACCATCCCTTTAAACCCGATTTTCAGGAAGCCAAGCGACAAGCAGCTCTGATTCTTCTCGCTTTCCTCGTCTGCTGGAGCCCCTACTATGTGATGTCAATTTTGAAGGTATCAATTTTCTCCAGTTTCCCAAATGGCCTCTGCTAGCCTGCCCGGGCCGCTAGAGGCTTTTAAAGGAGTGGAGACATCTAGAAAATATATTAAGACACTTTTAAAGGACCGTTGAAGTCAATAATCTCTCCCAAATGGTCTCTGCTAGCTTGCCCCGGCCTCTAAAAGCTGCCTAAAGAGTCTCTGCTAGTTTGCCTGACCTGAGGAAGCTTTTAAAGGGGGGCGACACCTAAAAAGTTCTGAGTATCAACTTTCAAGGACCATTGAAGGCAAAAAGCTAGTCTAAATGATCTCTGCTAGCTTGCCATGTCCTGTAGGTGATTTTAAAGGGATGGTGACACCTAGCAAATGCGTTTTAAAGGTCCATTGAAGGCAAAAACCCCTCGATATTCAGGTGGCCGGCGTATTCCACAACTCGCTAAACCAATATGAATTCCTGAACAGCCTCATCACTGCCAATCCCATCATCAACCCAATTATCTATGGTGTCTTTAGGGCTGTATAGTATTTTGTGTTTCTTGTGACTTCACTGCCGCTTTAAAATGGTTACGTCTTCAAAAGCGTAAAAATTGATGGATTACGGCACCAAAATCGGGATTTCGGACCGACTTTGCCATGAAAATCACGTTTTCGAACCGATTAGGCTATGAAATCCGCGTTTTCCAACTGATTACGTCAGTAAAATAGCAAAAATTTTTGATTACGGCATGAAATTTCACGTTTCGAACCCATTACGCTATGAAAATAGATATTTTGAATCGCTTACGCTACCAAAATCGAACCTTTTGAATCGATTACGCTCTATAATTTGGAAGATGAATCGATTACGCAACGAAATTGTCAAAAATTAAACGATTACGACATCATATTCAAAAATCTGGTGCATTACGCCATGAAAATTCGGGATTTCGAATCGATTACGGTATGAAAACCCCGTTTTAGAAACCGTTTGCGCTATGAAAATCCCGTTTTCCAAACCGTTTACACCATTAAATATCTATAGGAATTTCCTTATGTTCTTCCACATATCAAATTGCCAAAAAGCAACGATTCTCCAGTGATTTTCGAACCGATTACGCTATGAAAATTTCCGATTTAATTTTTGTATTTATTTACGTTTTTAAGTTTTTTTTCGATGTATTCCGGTTTTGTCATGTTAAAGAACAAGAAAAATATTGAAAAACATTCTTAATTCAAAATACACAATAATGGCGGGTACGGTAGACAGACAGACAAAAAATGCAAAAATGACAAATACAGCAAAAAACACAAAAGTGGAGATATGTAGGCAAAATGGCGTCTAAAAATTACCCGAGACCGACCATCGTATTAAAAATTCGGAAAAGCGTTTTAAAGGGACAGTGACACTAAGGAAACGGAAGCGCATAACTGATTAGACAATGAAATTCGGGTTTCGATGCGATGACGCGATGTAATTTGGTTTTAAAGGGACAGTGACAGCAATCCAATTTCCATCTGCTTACTGTGACATTTGGGGTAAATCCGATGGCCCATCAAACATGGTGCGCCAGATTTGCTTCCGGGTGGAGACGCCGGTGAGGTGGGAATTCACGTCCAGGACCTGAAAAGTTGGCTTAGGCTTGGGCTTGGCTTCGGCTTAGGCTTAGCTTAGGCTTGGCTTAGACTTTGGCTTGGGCTTAGGAATAGGCTTAGGCTGAGGTTTCAGCTTAGACTGAGGCTCACCAATTTCTTGACGTTTTTCCACTGCAATACAGCGCAAACGAGCAGCATTGCCGTCCCGACACCCACAAATGAGCAGCCAGCGATGATGAATGGGGTTTCCTGTTGCTAAAATTTGATTTTAGAGGCCCATTGAAGGCAAAATTCGTAGAAATAGGGCCGTGGGTTCGAACCCCGGCCGCGTCAAATTTTTTGCTTTTTGCTTGGAAGGTTCTCAGAGGGCCAAATCTTGTTTTAAAGGAGCATTGAAGGCAAAAACCCACCAAAATCAGAACCAGTACTCCAGATGAAAATAGCGCCACACCGCATATGAACAATCCGGACATGGCCAAGACGGTGCCGGTCGAGGAGGGCGTCTTTTTCATCGTGGCGAGCTCGCGCTAAAAAATTGAATAAGCGCGAGGCATAAGCCTAAGCCTAAGTCAAAGCCCAAGCCGGCTTACCTTATTAAAAACCGGCGTCTGCATCCGCTCCAACGGATCGCCGCCTATGGAGTAGGCACGCTTCGGGACCTTGATCTTCATGCTGAGCGCTGGGGAATGCTCCTGAAAAGTGAAAACTCCTCAAAGAATCTCTGCTAGCATCCCCTGACTTCACTGGTCCTTTAAAATCGGTTTAAAGGTGTGGTGACACCTGGAAAACCCGGTTGGATCGTTTTAAGGGGAAGTTTTCTGCAATCGGCCTCAAAGAATCTCTGCTAGCTTGCCCTAGCTACTTTGGTCCTTTAAAATGAGCTTAAAGGGGTGGTGACATCTAGACAATCGATTTAAAGGACCCTTGAAGGCAAGAAGAGTATAAAGAGCAAATAAGTCCCGCCCTTTTCCTCAGGGATCTCTGCAAGCTACCCCGGATCCTTAAGAATCTCTGCTAGCCTACCCTAAACCTCAGAAAAATATAAAATGTAAAAATGCTAATGCTAACCACCAAAAAAGTGGCCGCAGGGGCTGGCTATGCGCCGGCGGCGATGAGTCAACAATCGGCGAGCCGGGGCCAGGAATCGATGGCCATTTTTGGGGGGTGATAAGGGCCGTATTGTTAGCTTTTCAAAAGGCCAGCCGAGGCTAGCAGGCAAATATTGAATTCGGAAAAGCGCGCGTATTTGGGCCTCAAAGGCCCAAAAACGAGGGGCATTTCATGCTAAAATTGGCAAAAAATCCGAAAAAAAATCCATGGAAAAATTTGGGCAGCTAGCAGAGGCGCTTTGAGGCAGATTTCCCTGTCGTAATTGGTTAGGAACTGGCAATTACATTGCGTAATCGGTGAACAATGTATAGGCAAGCTAGCAGTGACAAATTGCGGAATAATTTGATGCCGTACGCTATTGGCAAAAACGAATTAGGGTGCGTAATCGGTTTGAAAATGGATACGCTACCTAGCAAACGCAATTTGAAGAAAATTTTCTGGCGTAATTGGTTAGGAACTGCTACTTTCCTTGCGTAGCTGCTCGAAAATTTAGACGGTAGCTAGCAGAGACAATTTGCCCGATATCTTCACGTTGTAATCGATCAAAAGCTGATTGTAAAATTAGGGCAAGCAAGCAGAGGAAATTGAGGAAGATTACCATACCGTAAGCGAATAGCAAAAGCAAATTACGTTGCCTAATCGATTCAAAATCTGATAGGCAGCTAGCAGAAGTAATTTGCAGTACAGTTTCATTTCTCAAACTATTGGAATTGGCGAATTACGTTGCGTATTCGATGATTGACCTACCGCGTAGACATTTAACGGGATAGGGGTCAAAAAGTTGGTGTCGAGGTGGAGGGGGTGGAGCAGAGGCTCACCGCCTGGATGGTCTGGTCTGGTGACGTCCACCACCTCGTTTCGAGACATTTCTGAAATCAGAATTTATGGAAATTCCGCAAAGAATCTCTGCTAGCTACACTTATCGCAAAAAAATTCTGCTAGCCTGCCCGGTTAAGTTTTTAAAAGCTCGGCAAGCTGAGGAGGGAATTTTTTGGAGCTTTGGCTTAGTTTCTATAAAAGAATGATAAAAACAGACCTTTCAGCATTCCAACCCCGCAAATCTCGAATGGCAAAATTCCCCCGGGTTTGTCGCCCCCTTCAATAACCCCCAAAATTGGATTTTGACGAGCTTTTGATGGACATACGAGGTTTTTTGGGGTCACTTTTAAAACCAAGCGACGATTAGGCAATTTAAAAACCGAAACAGAATAAAAATTTACCTGTCATTTCCTGGGATAGCGATGAAGTACTGGTATTTGGGGATGAAGCCGCCGAGGAGCTGAAGGAGTCACCGGAAGAATGAGCAGAAATTCGGTAGCGTGGGACGGACATTTTCCTGAAAATCGGATTTTAAAGGGACGGTGACACGAGGCAGGCTAGCAGAGATTCTTTGAGGAATTGGAGGGGCAGGCTAGCAGAGATTCTTTGAGGAATTGGAGGAGCACGCTAGCAGAGATTCTTTGAGGAATTGGAGGGCCAGGCTGGCAGAGATTCTTTGAGGAATTGGAGGGGCAGGCTAGCAGAGATTCTTTGAGGAATTGGAGGGGCAGACTAGCAGAGATTCTTTGAGGAATTGGAGGGGCAGACTAGCAGAGATTCTTTGAGGAATTGGAGGGGCAGACTAGCAGAGATTCTTTGAGGAATTGGAGGGGCAGACTAGCAGAGATTCTTTGAGGAATTTGTGGGGCAAAGTAGCAGAGATTCTTTGAGGAATTTGTGGGGCAAACAAGCAGAGATTCTTTGGGGAATTTCATAGAATTGGTGCTAGAATCGATGACTAGGGCTAGGTGTGGTGGTGGATGCCTGAAAACTGGTGGGTAAATATTAAGCGGAGGGAGCGGGTATAAGAGAAGATGATGTTTACACAGCAGCCAGCAGAGGCAGTGCCAGCTACTATTGTTCATCAATGGCAGCCAGCGGGCAGGCTAGCAGGGATACTTTGAGGAATTCAGAATCACGAAAAAAGGCATCTAGCAAAGATTCTTGAGGAAACTGCTGAAATTTCAAATTTTTTGCTTAGAAAAGCGTAATTTTTATCTTTTTCAGGTTCTACGGCGCCGCCACGATGGAGAATTCCTCAAGGATCTTTGCTAGCCTGCCGAAAGCCACAGAAAGATGAGAAGTGAACTGGGTGTGGTTTTTCTCTTGTTTTTCTGGCTCTCAAGGGCCATTTGAGTCATAGCGTCAACAAATAGGCTAACTGGTCTCTAAGTTTTCTCAAATGATCTCTGCTAGCCCGCTGGGTAAACTTAGAATTTTCCTAAAGCATCTCTGCTAGCTGACCTTGCCCTTTTTTGACTAGCATCCTAAATAACCTCTGCTCGTTAGTCGCATTTTTTCCGGTTTTTTAGATGTCATCGTCTCTTTAATAGCAGAACTCGCATTGCAAATGGTCTCTGCTAGCTTGCCTAGGCTCAGCTGCTATTTTCCTCAAGAATCTCCGCTAGCCGTATCGTATTTTCCTAAAAAATCTCTGCTAGATCGCCGGCCAGCTCACGAATTTCCTCAAAGAATCCCTGCTAGCCTGCCCCTCCTCCCTCCTTTGTATGTCCCATTGGTCATGGCCCTTGCCTGTCCGCCACTCAAGAAATGGCCCATCAACGCGTCCGTCCTCTCGCCCCTGCCCCCCTCCGTGCCATTCCGTTTCCGCTTGTCCCCCTCCCCCCTCCTCCACTCGACAACACTTTTCCGCGCCTTTCCAAACTACGAACGAGCACGCGCGGTGATTTCGCAAAGGATCTTTGCTAGCTTGCCTTTCTCAAGGCTACATTAGATCGCGTAATCGAATCCCCAATTATCTCGGCTACGTCCTTCACTTTCAGTTTCATTTTTCCCGAAATTTCCTCTGTTAGCCTGCCCGCTCTCGATACGTTTTTTCCGTTCTCCGGATCCGGAATCGGCCACTGTAGTCCGGGGGAGCAATAAATTAGTAGCTCATCCCGGTTCCAGCTCTTCCTCCCCCTCCCTCTCCTCGATAGTCTCATTTGCCCCCAATTAGCTCTTCATATTCCTATCCTCATCCTCCTCCTCCTCATCCTCCCCTCATAAGTGAAAGGGAACATCCCCCGAAACTTGCGATTTCCGAGGCGCTACCCCCTCGGGGCGAACGGCCGTTCCCTTTCCCCCGTCATTATCACCGTTTCGTACTGTCAAATTGGATCAACGGACGTCTGGCGATCCCTAGGGGGTCTCTGCTAGCTTGCCTTGTCATCGAGCTGCTCCTAAATGATCTCTGCTAGCCTGCCCTAGTTTTCTTCAGCGCTTACGGTATCCCTGCTACCCGCCCAGTGCTTGAATCGTTTCCGAATGATCCCTGCTAGTTTCCCTTGGGCGGAGATGCTCCTAAATGATCACCGCTAGCTTGCCAAGTGCCAAAAGCCTGAGCTCGATGATGCCGTAGGGTAGGAAACTGGTTACTGTCACTCTGTCTCTCCCTCTCTCTCTCTCTCTCTCTCTCTCTCTCTCTCTGCCTCTCGCTCTCCTTCTCTCTCTCTTCCGATTTTATGAGGCAACTAACGGTCGTATTGTCACGACACAATACTGCTAGGGGCAGGCTAGCAGAGGCCATTTGCCCCTGTCCTTTTCTCCTGATCCCATTCAGGCTAGCTGATTTGTTTACGGGCGCCTCTAGACAGCCGCCTGTAGCCTCCGGGCATGTCCGAGTTTCGCTTCCCTCTCTCTCTCTCTCTCTCTCTCTCTCTCTCTCTCGCTTCTGATATGCTAATGTGGCACCGTTCTCTCCCCGAGACCTAGTGATTTCTCCTTTCCCCATTCCCTTCCGCTGATCCTCGAAGTCAGACCCAAATTCAGATTTCTCCCCGTCCGTCTCTCTCTCTCTCTCCCTCTCTCTCACCACTTGCTCGCTTTCCATTTTGCCCTATTTCCCCATTTCGAGAGCCGAATTTCGGAATGATAGCCGATCATTCTCGGGCCTTGAACGGCGCTAGATGCTAATTTCCCCGACCGCGAGATGATAATAATCTCGGATTGGGCTGTCTGGCGTCTTTTCCTCGCTTTAATGGTCCTTTAAAATGATTTCCTGGTTCTCAAATGGTCTCTGCTAGCTTGCCCTGCATTCCAGTCTTTCCCAAATGACCTCTGCTAGCTTGCCAGCATCTGAATGGCTTCTCAAAGGATCTCTGCTGGCTTACCTTGCCCTCCAGTCCTTCCCAAATGATCTCTGCTAGCCTGCCTGCACCATTTGCCGAGTTAGGGACCTGTCAACTGGTATCTCTTTGCCTGTGTGTGTCGGTTGGGTGTTGAATAGCCCCCTCAGCTGTGGGGCAACAAGTCAAAGCCAGTTTCGGGAATAATAGAAGAGAGAGAGAGAGAGAGAGAGAGAGCGAGAGAGAGAGAGAGAGAGAGAGAGAGAGAGAGATAATCTACAGGTTCTGCCCTGCCCACACCCCGAAAATGTGCCCCCGGGCTCGGAGCGAGTGGACAAATCGGATTTACAACCCTTATTTTGGCGGGGCAGGCTAGCAGAGATCATTTGAGCGGCAAAATTCCTCAAGGAAACTCTGCTAGCCTGCGCTTCCTCAAGGTTTTCTGCAATCCGGTTAAGCGATGAAATTCTCTTATTCCGATTCCTCAAGAATCCCTGCGAGCTTGCCCTTGAAAAGGACAGTTTTTAAAGAACTCCTGCTAGCCTGCCCGTTTTTTTCAATTCCTCAATGATCTCTGCTAGCCTGCCTATCACTTCCAGCCCCACAAAGCCCCCGGAGTCTCAAAAGGAGGGCACCTAGCGCAGCTGGAAGCCCAGATCAGACCGCTCTCTCTCTCTCTCTCTCTCTCTCTCTCTCTCTCTCTCGCTCTCTCTCTCGCCAGGTGAGCCCCCAGATTTTGGCGGATTTATTTTCTCCCTGGGCAGGGTTTAAGTCGGAATTTAGCGGGTTAATTCCTCCCACCCACCGCCTTGAGAATTCCCGCTAGCCTCCCGGATTTTCGCTCCGGGACCTTGGAAACCATTTTTTCAGCTTATTTTTCCCGGATTTAGACAATTTTTGAGGGCGCCAGCTAGCAGAGATTCTTTGTGGAATTGGAGGGGCAGGCTAGCAGAGATTCTTTGGGGGAATTTCGAACTCGGTTCCCACCCGATCTTCCGGCCAATTTCCCCCACCCCTGGCCATTGGCAAGGCCAACAGTAGGAATGGCCAGTTTGCACCCTACCAGCTGGTACCCTCCCTCTCTTTCCTCAAAGAGTCTCTGCCAGCCTGCCCCTCTCTCTCTCTCTCTCCGACCTTGGGGCACAAACCACCGGCTAGCCTTGTAAAAGGTTGGAGATCCCATCTATCCCTCACTAACACACAACGGACACCTCAACCCACATTTTGCTTTGTATTAGTCATCAAAGGGTTTCTGCTGGATTGCCAATTCCTCAAAGAATCTGTGCTAGCCTGCCCCCATTTCCTCAAAGAATCTCTGCTAGCTAGCCCCTATATTTCCTCAAAAACCTGTGCTAGCTGCCCTTTCCTCAGATGCTCTCTGCTACCACTTCCTATTTCATTTTTTCAGAATGCGACAAAATTCACGACTCGCCAGGGCCCTCGTTTTTCCGCTTCTATACGGATTGGCAGCCGCTGACACCTGCCTGAGGTGAGCTTTACGACTTCCGCAAGGGTCTCTGCTAGCCTGCCCTCATATTGGCAATTTTTACCTTTTTAAAGAAACCGGGAAGTCAGAAATTCTTCTGGATTTTGCGTTTCCTGATTTTCCGGTGCCTTTAAAAGGTTTTCGAGCTCTAAAAAGTTAGATTCCGAGTGTCACACTCCCTTTAATAGCATTGTTTTAGTCAGGGAGAACTCGCCGGAGTCGTGTTCGGCTCCGTCTTCGGCACGCTCGTCATTTGCGCGTGCATCGGAGCCGCGCTGTACTGCTTCCTGTGGCGACAGCCGAAATGTGGGTTACGGTAGCTTTGGCTTGGCTTGAAATTGGGCTTTGTAGAGTTTTTTAAGCCCTTTCGACTGATGTATAAATTATTACGTTAGCAAATTCATAGCGAAAGTTAAGAGGGGTTGAAGTTGAGTCTAGACTACAAAGTACAATCGTTCGCTGTAGGCTACAGATCGACACTCAGGGACATTCGCTTTGGACTCATTTTGTAGAGTTTTTCAAGGGCTTTCGAATCCTGTATAAATCGTTACAATAGCTAATTCCTCGCGAAAGTACTGACGGCTTGAAGTTGTCGCCCAGGAGAGGTCGACCCGCGAAATTGGCCATATCGATAGGCTTACCGACATTTTCGATTTTTTGAGATTGCCGTCATTTTGCTATTTTTAATACAGGGCTTTGTAGCCATTTTCAAGCCCTTTCGAATGGTGTATAAATCATTACAGTAGGTATTTCCTGGGGTAAGTTATAGCTAGTTAAAGTTGAAGCTTAGGCTTAGGCTTAGGCTTAGGCTTAGGCTTAGGCTTAGGCTTAGGCTTAGGCTTAGGCTTAGGCTTAGGCTTAGGCTTAGGCTTAGGCTTAGGCTTAGGCTTAGGCTTAGGCTTAGGCTTAGGCTTAGGCTTAGGCTTAGGCTTAGGCTTGGCTTAGGCTTGGCTTAGGTTAGGCTTAGGCTTAGGTTAGGCTTAGGCTTAGGCTTAGGCTTAGGCTTAGGCTTAGGCCTAGAGGTCGACCATGGAAATCGGCCATATCGATAGGCTTCGCCAAATTTCTGGATTTTTTGAAGGGCCGGTTTTTTTTATCCTACTATATATAAAAAAATAGTGTCTGTGTGTGTGTGTGTGTGCCACTTTGCATGCAACTTCCGTCAGCGTGTCCGGAGGATATCTCAATAGGGAAAGGGATGAAGGGGGCGTATGATACGTCATTAGACGCGTAATGGCCTGTAGATGACTGCACGCATATCAGATTTTGCAAAATCAATTGTTTTCGACATTAAAATTAAGTTTTTCCTTAAAAATCGGACACCCTCTTTGTTAGGAAAAAATTAGCATACGCCGGAAGTGGGAGTAGCCTATATAATCGGGGAGAGGACGCGAATTTGATTTTTTTGACATAAAGCGCGGAAGGATTATGCAAATCGACGGATTCATAGGGTTGGACGGGGGCCAGGGTTGAAAAGTCGCGAAGCGGCTTTTCAACCCTGGTTAAGGTTTAAATTTTTTATAGGCTTTCTGATAACGTTTTTAATTGGCTTTTTAACCATATTAGGTATTGCTGTAGCTAATTCCTAGAGTAAGGTAGAGCTAGTTAAACTTAGCGCTTGGGTTTAAGCTTAGGCTGATTTTTATCGTGTTTTTTCAGCAAAAATCGCCAACGCCAAAACGAACCACCTACCCCCGACCGCGACAAAAACAACGGAGCGTGGGTGCGACCCGGAAAATGTGCCTCATTCTGATAAGGTATACTGTAGCGCTACATTAATCCTGAATTTTCCGTTTTTTTTTAGTTCACCCTCATCGACTCGTACAAGCTGAGGCGAAAGTCCGATTTTGCGCAGCAAAAGAGCTTCTCCAGCGAGGATGTCAATGAGGTTGGCCAGCTGGGATTCTTTGGGGAATTTTCGGGGTGGAATTTTGCCTTCACTGGTCCTTGAAAATGGATTTTCGGGGTGTCACCATCCCTTGAAAAGATTCTAAAGGGCCATTGAAGGCAGGACAAGCTAGCAGAGGACCCTGGGCGAGCTAGCAGAGACCATTTTCAACCCCTCTTTTCTAGGTGGAGGCCGTGGCAGCCGTCGACTTGTCCTCGAAATCCCTGCAGGGCCTCGGCTTCTCGGTGCGAGGCTCAATGGGTGAGGGCATCTTCATCAGGGAGGTCATCGAGGACGGGCCGGCTGATACATCGAAGAATGTGTTCCCAGGTCAGTAACAGGGCTGGCTAGCAGAGATTTTTCAGGAAAATCCGGATTCCTGGCACGCTCCCTTTAAAATGAATTTTTTAGGTAATTGATTCAGGGAAGGCAGGCTAGCAGGGATTCTTGAGGAATTCCCACTAAGCCACGCCCCTTTTTGCAGGCGACCGCATCCGGGGCCTATGGATCAGCTTCGACGAGATGGTGTTCAGCGATGCGGTGACGATACTGTCGTATGCTTCTCCGTATAAGGTGCGTGCCTTCACTGGCCCTTGAAAAGGGGCGTGGCCTTTGGAAGCTGGCTTTAGCGGTCCTTTAAAATGGCGTTTTAGGTGAAGCTCGAGCTGGAGCGGAAGGTGGCCGAGACGCCGACGCTGGAAATTGACACTCAAGGTGAGGGCGGGGCAGACTAGCAGGGATTCTTGGGGAAAGGGTAGGCTAGCAGAGGTTCTTGCGGAAATTTAGGTTTTTGGGGGCTCGGGGCAGGCTAGCAGAGACCATTTAGGACCACCAGGGCATGCTAGCAGAGACCATTAGCGGAACCTAACCCCAATTTTTCAGCCCCGTCCACCTTCCTCCACCACCCCCTCTTCCGCAGTAACTCCCTCCGGCAGCGCGTCCAGTTCAACCCGACCTCATGCTCCCCACCAATTCGCGTGGAGTCCGAGTCTACCACCCAGAAGTTCGCCCTCCCCTCCCCGAGAAAGGAGGAGAAGCCGGAGCTGCAGCGCGAGAAGAGCTACGAGTCGATCACTACGCCGAGGTAGGGCTTGGGTTTAGGCTTGGTTTATGGTTAAGCTTAGGCTTAGGCTTGGCTTAGGCTTCGGCATAGGCTTAGGCTCGGCTTAGGCTCGGCTTAGGCTTGGCTTAGGCTTGGCTTAGGCTTGGCTTAGGCTTGGCTTAGGCTTAGGCTTGGGCTTGGCTGCTTGGCTTAGGCTTGGCTTAGGCTCAGGCTTAGGTTTGGCTAGACTTAGACTTTGGCTTAGGCTTGGGCTTGGGCTTGGGCTTACGTTTATAGCCTCTTTTCCAGGGATCCAACCCCCGAGCCCGAACCCGAGCCCCAGCAGATCGACGAGGAGAAAGACGGTAAGTTTCCGCAAAGAATCCCCGCTAGTCTGCCTTGACTTTTAGTCTCTTCGAAGCAACACTCAAAAATGTCGTCTAGCGACTATTCGTCGACTTCGGATGTCTCGTCGATGAGCAAGGAGGTAGGGAGAGAGAGACCGAGAGAGAAAGAGAGAGAGAGAGAGAGAGAGAGAGAGAGAGAGAGAGAGAGAGAGACTTTCCCATTTTTCAGGAGCAAAAAGAAGACCAACGATCCCTAGGAGAATCCCTCATCTCCAGCACGACCACCGACGACGAAAAGATGCAAATTTCGGACCATTTGGAGGTGAATTCCTCAAAGAATCTCTGCTAGCCGGCCCCTATGCGCTTTTAAAGGGACAGCAACACCCAGGATTTTCCAGGCAGTGCCCCAGCCCCCGCTCGAGCTGTCCGTCAGCCCAACGCCTCCCGTGGCCGAGATCTGCGCGCCAGTGCCGAGTAAAATCTCGAGGCTTTGCGATCAGGTTAGTGGCGATTTCCTCAATGATCTCTGCTAGTCTGCCTTAGCGAATTGAGTTTTTTAGTTCCAAAAACCGCGAAGTCACTCCTCGCCCCCGACGACGCGGAAAACGTCAGCGAAGAAGCCGCCGCTATCCGGGCGGCCGAGCCGAATCGTGGGTTTTTTTGGCGGAGTCTTACGTCATGTAATTCGGTTTTTAAAGGGACAGTGACAGGAAGAATTTGCGTCTTTTTCCAGCCCCCTCCCCAAGCCAAGGCACCCGATTTCACGGAAGCGCGCGTCTCGCGGATACCGAGGAGGGACAGCGAGAAATCTATTATTATCGGTAGGGCTTTGAGAGGTTTTAAGGGACTTGCAAGTGCGAAAATCGACCCCTAACCTTGACTAGGTCTCGACAACCAAGAATCTTAGATTCCTAAGCCAAAATAAATTTTTTTGGCTTTTAAAAAGTCCATTTTCGGGCGAGATGTGGTTGTGGAGACCTAGTGAACGCTAGGGGTCCATTCTCGAACTTCCGAGTCCCTTTAAAAAGGCAGGAAATCTGGCGGACCAATGGAAATCTAATTTTCAGAACGAAAACTTCCTAGAGTCCCCTCTGGCTCGTTCAATAGGAGCAACACGATGGAGGTCAGTTCTTAAGAGCAGGCAAGCCAGCAGAGACCATTTGGGAGCCGGAAAACTCCTTTTTTCAGCAAGACGCCACCATCTGGAGCCGCCTCTACCAGGAGAAGAAGGGCCAGCTGAAGAAGACGCGCGAAAAGGAGGGAAGAGCAAAATCCGAGGATGCCATGTAGGTTTTTAACATTTTAAAGGGACAGCGACACCTGGAAAAAATGAATTTTTTGGGTTTTGGAGCTTTTAAAGGGGTGGTGACATCTAGATAAATCCAAAAATTCGGATTTCGAAGATTTTGGCGTTTTAAAGGGATGGTGACACCTAAAAAACCCCATTTTTAGCCGCTACGTGTACAATTATTAGCCCGCAAAAAATCTGGTAAGTTTCTGGGTGCCCTAATTTGCATAAAAACCCATTAACTAAATTTTTAAAGCAACTACCTCGGCATTACCGAGAAAAAGGGCATCAGATATCTGTATTTTGACGAGCATGGCGTGAGTTTGATGGAAAGTAACATGTCGTAATCGATTAAATGGAGTGTCGTCCTTTTCTAAAGAATTTCTGCTGGCCTGCCCCTCCAATTCCTCAAAGAATCTCTGCTAGGCTGCCCCTCCTTCACTTCAATGGTCCTTTAAACGCATGCCCATCCCTAATTCTCTCTGCTAGCCTGCCTCTCCCAATTCCTCAAAGAATCCCTGCTATCTACCCCTCCCATTTCTAGCTACGGCACCCTCCGCGGCGACCATCGACGCCGACTGACGCAGAATGAGGAGCAGCTGGAGCGGCAGATTGCCGAGCTCCGGCAGCTGGGCGTGTTGTAGTTTGTAGTCGACTTAGGCTGGGCTTAGGCTTGGCTTGAGCTTGGCTTAAGCTTAGCTAGACTACAGACTACAAACTCCGAATCCATCCTGAATCCGCTTCAAAAACCATGATCTGATCCCTTTAAACCCCCCAAATTCCGATTTTTCCACGAAAATTACGATTTTTTTGGTTTTATCGATTTTTATAGCTTAAATTTTCCGAAAATTTGGTATTTTCGATTTTTAAAAGGTTAAATAAGTTTAACAAAATACGAATTAATCTTTTACACGAGATTAGGGTGCTTTTATTCTTTTTTTTTGTCTCTCCCACTTGCCCACGTGCTTGCTCTTTTTCCATACATTCCAAAATCCACGCTTAACTATACATTATTTCGTGTGCTGTTTTGATATTCACGTTGTATTCTATGCGAAAATTTATCTGCAAAATATCTATGCTACAATTTCTGTGTGCAAATAACACGATGCTAAGCAATAAAAGTGAAATATCGCCGAAAAATGTACGAAACTGCACCCGAAATTTTTTTCTCTGGCTGTCTCTCCACTCGCTCGCTTTGTAAAAATTATTTTGAAGCGTATTCCGACGTAGTTTTGTGCTTAGATTCCGAAAATCATGGTGAAAATTACTGTATCCACGAAAAAGCTTTCGAAGTGGCTCCAACGCCACCTGATGTGGTAACACCTTTCTCTCGCTGTCTCTCCACTCTCTCGCTTCTTAAAAATTATTTTGTAGCAAATTCCGACGTGGTTTTGCGCGTAGATTCCGAAAACCATAGCCAGAACGGCTCTTTTGGGAGATCTTAACCTTAAAACAGGCTTCAAACGGCGTTTCCGGTCCTACGGTTTCCCAAATAATCTCTGCTAGCCTGCCTGCCTATTTCCGGACCGGAAACAAATTATTTTTCCCCGGCCACACGATCGCTGATCTCGGCTCTCGTGTTTTTCCGCAAAGATCTCTGCCAGCCTTCCCCCTCCCCCTCTCTAGTGATCAAGAGCCTGAGGTGGGGCTCAAAACGACACTCCCCTGCTGCTGCTCCCCCTCAGGCTTTTCGATCAAAAACGTGCCCCTGCCGCTCGTGCTCCCCCCCTGAAAATGCCGACCGACGGTGAGTGTTTATTGGGTTTTTAAGGGCCTTAAAGGGAGTGGGACACCTCGAGGGGGATGGGGTTGCTAGCAGAGATTCTTTGGGGAACTTATTGGCCGTATTTTGGGCGATATTTGGCATTGGACAGCTAGCAGAGACAATTTGGGAAGGCAACGCACCTCGGGCAGGCCGGCGGTGACTATTTAGGAACGAAAAATCCGGGATTTTATGGTTTCAAGGGATTGGCAAGGCAAAAATTGACGCAAAAGAACTCTGCTAGCCTGCTTTGGACCTGTTTCTCATTCCAAAATGATCTCTGCTGGCCTACCTGTCCGCTGGTGGTTCCTACAGGATCTCTGCTAGCCTGCCTGAGGTTCGGGATCCAATTACGCCAAAAATTCGAGGCGCCTTCGCAGGAATCTCTGCTAGGTTGCCGGGGTTCCAAATGGTCGCGGCTTGTTGTTTCCGGTTTCCTCAAGAACCTCTGCTAGCTTGCCGTCGCTCGGGGAACCAATTATGCCATGAAACCAGGGTCGCGCTTTCGGCAAGTGATCTTTGCTAGCCTGCCTCCTGTAATCGATTACGCTATCAAATCTCGAAAGCGTATTTCCTCAAATGGTCTCTGCTAGCCTGCCACTCCAGTGAAAATACACGTTCGCTCGCCCCCGCATTGTTTACCGGCGTTTCGGGGGTCCGGCCTCTCTCTCTCTCTCTCTCTCTCTCTCTCTCTCTCTCTCTCTCTCTCGCTCTCTCTCTCGCCCGGGCCCTCCCGATAGTTTTTTCGGTCCTCTCGAGGAGGGAAAAGCCGAGAAAAGCCCCCCCATATCCCTTATTTCTTGTCGCGATTGGGAGGGGGGCTTCTCCCTCCCTCCCCGCTAACAGCTGACCCCCTTGCCCAACAAGAAGATCTCCATCCACCTCCCCCCGACAAATGCTCCCCACATCACCCGCCTATAAAACGATCTGGGGATCGAGAGGCAAGCTGGCGGAGGTTCTTCAGGAATTGGAGGGACGTGGCAGGCTAGCAGGGATTCTTTGCGGAAACTGCGCATCGAATTTCATAGAGTAATCATTTAGGAATCGGGGAGGCTAGCAGAGGTTCTTGAGGAATCTGAGATTTTCATAGCGTAATCGATGCTATGAGTACTGGGCGAGCTAGCAGAGATTCTTGAGGAAGGCCGGAGGGGGCAGGCTAGCGGGGATTCCTTGCCGAAACGAGACCTAAAACAGGCAATCTAGCAGAGACCATTTTGGGAAAAGAAGACTCTGGGCCGGCTAGCAGAGTTTCTTAAGGAATTCGGGATTTTCGTAGCGTACTCGGTTCTTTGGGAGTCAATTTTGGATGGCGGCAAGCTAGCAGGGATCGTTTGCCAAGCCGCTGACGGAAAAACATGGCGTAATCGATTTTCGGGCTAGCTAGCAGGGATTCTTTGCGGATTTAAAGGGACTGGGACGTCAATTCATGATTTTTTTCAGTTTGGGCCAAGGCCGACGGCACCTCTTCGGAGGAAGAAGAGGAATCGGATGATGAGGTAAGATTGGGCTTAGGCTTAGGCTTAGCACTAAAAATAGTGTTTTCTCGTTTCTAAAGTGCTTGGAAAGTGGATATCCCCCAAACTGTTCCGCGGCACTCCAAATGCCCCTCTCGCTTGGCGCGCAGCACCGAAAAAAGGTGGATCGCGCAAATAAAGGACAGCAAAAAGTTCGCCCGGCCCAGGGGATTTTCGATGTGTTCCGCGTCGATTTTGGCGTCTTAATTTAGTGCTTTAATTGATTAAGGAATCAAAATTAGACTATTTAACTTTTTTTCAGCCGGCCCCACCACCTCGACGCGCCATGTTCCGAATTGCCGGGCAGGTAAGAAGTTTTGGAGCTCAAAAAATCTTTGCTAACTCGCCCTCGTAAAGAGTCTCTGCTAGCTTTCCCTCCTAAAACATCTTTCATAGCTAATTTTTCTCAAGAATCCCTGCTCGCTTGTTTCCTCAAGACCCTCTGCTAGCTTGCCTCGCTTTTTGTTGCCTTGCCAGTCCCTTTCAGCCCTCGATTCCGCAGGAATCTTTGATAGCCTGCCTTCCTCAAAGAATCTCTGCTAGCCTGCCCCCCCTTTTTCGCTTCCCAATCCCTCTAAACCCGCAAAATTTCCAGTCCGGAGCCCCGGCCGCCACCACCCAGGAGGCCAAGTCCCAGGTGCTGCAGGAGATCAAGCAGGTCACCCATCAGTGTAAGTTCTTGCTGTCACAGTCCCTTTAAAGTGTATAAAAATTCCTTTAAAGAGCCATTTAAGGCAAATTTTAATAGATGTCTGAATTTTTTGGGTTCTTTCGGGGTTTTCTAGCTTTTAAAGGGTCATCGAAGCCTAACAATTTCAGCCGAAGCCGTGGCCGCCCCGGCTCAATCCGCCGAAAAATCCGAGCAAGAGAAACGGGCCCTCGAGGAGCGACAACGACTTCTAGAAGCACAGAAAGCCGCCCAAGCTGCCCAGGCTGCGGCCATGCAGCAAGCGGCGGCTTCTCGACAGGTGAATTGAGCTGCTTGCTCTCTCTCTCTATCTCTCTCTATCTCTCTCTCTCACTCTCTCTATTTGAAATTCTCTCTTCAGGCCCAGCAAGCCGGCGATGACGAACGTGCCCAGGCCGCGAAACGACAACAGGAAGAGGCGCTGAAAAAGGCGCAAGAAGCACAGCAGAAGGTAGGTGGATTTTGCCTTCAATGGCCCTTTAAAACTTGTTTTAGGCTCAAGCTGAAGCGAAAGCCCGCCAAGAAGCCGCTCTCAATCAGGCGCGGGAAGCACAGGCCAAGGTTTGCATTTTGGCGTAGGCTTAGGTTTCGCTTAGGCTTAGGCTTAGGCTTGGCTTAGGTCGGATCGCATCTTTAATTTGTAGGCCCAAGCCGAGGCCAAGGCACGACAAGAAGCTGCCCTGAAGCAAGCCCAAGAAGCCCAGGCCAAGGTTTGTAGTTTGTAGTTGCTAGGTATTTCTATGTATTTCAGGCCCAATCCGACGCCAAAGCGCGCCACGAAGCCGCACAAAAACAAGCCCAAGACGCCCAGGCTAAGGTAAGCGATTTCATATAGTTTTTTGTAGTTTGTAGCCTAGCCCGCTTGTAGTCAGGAATTTGTAGTCTGTAGTCTGTCGTCTCTAGCTAAAAGTCCATTTTCCAGGCACAAGCCGACGCGAAAGCCCGTCAGGAAGCCGCTCAGAAACAAGCCCAAGAAGCCCAAGCCAAGGTGAGCGCTAGAATTTGTAGTCTGGTGTTTGTAGCTTGTAGTGTAGCTTAATTCCTAATTTCCCGCCCTTTCAGGCTCAAGCCGACGCCAAGGCTCGCCAGGAAGCCGCTCAGAAACAAGCCCAAGAAGCCCAGGCCAAGGTTATAACTTGTAACTCGATTTGTGTAGCTTATAGTTTGTAGTCTGGAACCATTTGTAGTCCAGGGTTTGTAGTCCAGCTTTTAAAGCTATTTTTCAGGCTCAAGCCGACGCGCAAGCCCGCGCTGCCCAGGCCAAGGTAAGGAGCTTAACTTCGGAGTTTTAAAGGATGGTGACACGTAGGATTTGTAGTTTGGCTAGACTACAGACTACAAACCCCATTCTAGGCCCAGGCCGACGCGCTGGCCGCACAGAGGCAAGCCGCCCAGCAGCAGAGGGTTGCTGCACAACAGCAGAAGACGGCCCCCCAGCAGCAGGTGCGTGTCTATAGGCTACAAACCACAAAATACGCTGGGCTACAAACTAACAAAAGCCGACTACAAACCATCAAAACTGAATACTGTATGTATACACATGTAGTGACAACTACAAACTACGCTAAACTACAAAAAACATAGCAGGCTACAAACTACAAGCTACAAATTCCAGGCTCAGCCCCAGCAACAACAACAACAGCAGCAACTTGGCAAGGCGCCAGCCGTCAAGACCCAGGAACTGAACCTCGGCTCCCAGGCTACCAGCCATGCCGTCAAGCAACCGCTGAAGGAGCCAGGTACGTAGACTACAAACTACAGACTACAAAGCTAGGCTGCAGGATTTAGAGTTTGTAGTTTGTAGTCTTGAAATTCACTCTTGCGCTTGCAGTTTGAAACGAAAATTTTGAACTTTTGCCGTAAATTGAGTAGAGTTTGTAGTCTGTATTCTGTAGCATGTAGCCTGTCGGCCTTGGTAGTTTGTAGTTTGTAGGCAAGCTCGCCGCCCCAGCCCCCGCCAAACCCGACGCCCCGAAGGAGGCCGCCCAACTGCCCGGCAATACGGCCCTTCGGCAAACCGCCAAGGTGTAGTTTGTAGCTCGCACTTTCAAAGCTAGATCTGTAGTTTGTAGCCCAGGTTTTGTCGTCTGTAGTTTGTTCCGTCTAGCTTCATTTTTAGGCCCAAGAATCCTCAATGTCCGACGCCCCGCTCCATCCCGTTCACACGGCCGCACTTGCAGGTGAGTGGTTAAAACTTTTGACTACAAACTACGAGCTACAAGCTGCATTTTTCTGAATTCCACCATGATCTCTGCTAGCCTGCCCTCAGCTTCCGCAGCAGCATTTTTAGGAGTCAACGCACAGAAGCCGCAGGTGAAGCAGGCCGGCGTGGAGGAGCGATTCGCGGAAAAGTGGGTGTTTGTAGTTTGGGGTTTGTAGTCTGGCCCTAGACGTTGTAGTTTGCCGTCTAGTACTATTGTTTGGAGCTCTGTAGGCGTTGGAATTCGTAGTTTTGATTCTCAGTTAATGTTGAGAAGAATCTGTTGCTTTGTTCAGTTGTTCCTATTTTGTAGCTTGTAGTTTTTAACTCCCTATAGTTTGTAGTTTGCGCGCCAAAGCGGCCTACAGCCTTAGAATTTGTAGTTTGTTGTCTCTTATATCTCATTTTGAAGCTATTTTCTACAAACCTCAAGCAAAGCAAAAAACAATTTTTGTAGTTTGTAGTCTGTAGTTTTAGCCCCTGTAGCCTGGAGTTTGTAGTTTATACTTTAGTGCGGGCTATATGATTGGAATTTGTAGTTTGTGGTCTCTCGAGACGGGTTTCGCATTTTGATTATAATTTTGAAGAATTTTTGTAGTTTGTAGTTAGGATTCTGGCGATTTCTGTAGTTTGTAGCCTGTAGTCTTTAGTTTGTAGTCCATAGTGTGCACTTTCTCAATCAAAAAACCGCACTTTCTTCGTGATTTCTTCGCGGTTTCCCCCCGGTAAATTAGTCACTTTTCTTTCGCCAAAAATTCCCCCCAATTTTGTAGCCCGCGAGCACTAACACATGGGCCGCCCCAAAACAACAGCAGTCATCCCAAAAAATTGGAAAAAAGCGAGAAGCGTGCCTCCGCGGATATTTGACAGCCAATCGATCAGGCGTTTGGCGCGATTTTTGGGCGTTTAAAGGGACTGGGAAGGCAAAATTGGGATCAGGCAGGCCAGCAGAGATCATTGGGGATGGCTGAATTTCATTTCCAAATCAATTTTCTGGCTTTTAAAGGGAATTACAAGGCATAATCCGGGCCCACACCCTTTGAAAACGCTGAATTTAATGGCATAGCCAATTTTTGGGTTTTTAAAGGGACTTGGAAGGCAATTGTCTGAATATCTTTCCAGTTTTTGGCTCGTTAAGTCACTTGAAAGCCAAAATTTGAGTCGGCAGGCTAGCAGGAACCGTTGGAAACGCTGAATTTCATGGCGTAAGCAACTAGAAGAAGCTTAATTTGATCGCGTAATCAATTATGTGCATTTTTCAGGGTCGAGCAGCAACCGGAAACCCAGCGAGTGCAACGCCAGGGACTGCTGAACGGTGCGCAGAAGTGGGAGCAGGACTCGGCGCAGAGGTACCGTATCTTGGAGGGGCAGACTAGCAGAGATTCTTTGAGGCACTGGGTCTTACAGAATTTTTAAAGAGCTTTCCAATGGTGGACGTTTCATTACGATAGCTAATTCCTGGAGATAGGTTATCACGTTTTGAAATTGTCGCTTAGGCTTAGGCTTAGGCTTCCTCGTTCCGCTCGTGCTCAAAGTTCCAAGAAGCCAAAACCTGGAAAAGCGCCCAAATTCTCTCACCGTAATCAGCGGCGTTCCCCGTAGCCCTAGTCCTCTATTTCCAGCCCCACCCAGTTACCTGGTGTTTATAGGGAGGTTAGGGAGGAAGAAAATGAGAACCAGGTGCTGGAGAGGGAGCGGGAGGGGGCAGGCGAGCAGAGACACTTTGCGGAAAGAGGGAGGGAACCGAGAAATCTTACACTTTGTTGCTCCAGCCGCAGGCGGGTGGGGGGAGATTGACCGCCAATTTCCCACTCGGCGAGTTATCGGATTTCCAAAACTTCCGCAAAGAATCCCGGCTAGCTTGCCCCTCCAATTCCTCAAAGAATCTCTGCTAGCCTGCCCATTTTTCAGGGAAGAAGTCGCCCAGATGACCCTCGAACGTGGGCCCGCCGGAATCCGGCTCCAGGTACGCCAATTTCCATTTTAAAGGACCATTGAAGGCAAAATCCATAGCTCCTTTTCAGGACGACACCTGCTGGCAAACGCAGAAGCGCGTCGCGCCCGAGATCGACGTCCCAGCCGTCGGAAAGGTGACGATCCCCGAGTTCAGCGATGACCACGAGGTCATGGTGGGTGTCACTGTCCCTTTAAGACGAAAATCATGGCGTAATCGGTTCGAAATCCCACATTTTTCCAGCGAACGATCGTCGCCCAGCCGGCCGGCTTCCAGAAGGTCGCCTGGAACGAGTTCCCCGAGGAGAAGCAGGTAATTTTGGCCAGAAACTACAGACTGCTGGAATACGAGCTTCAGACTACAGAAAATTTAGACTACAGACTACAAAAACGTTTCTAGGTCGAGCGCATCCAGGCGCCGCGCGTCAAGGCCCAGGAGTGGAAGCCGGTCAACCAGGTGGGCTTGGCTTGGGCTTGGGCTTACCAAGATTAGGCTTGGCTTAGGCTACAAACGATTTCCGGGCTTGTTTTTCCGCCATTTTTTTATGACGCGAGCCCTTGGCGTGGGCTGGGGGCTGAATTTAGAATTTCGTAGCCGGCGTGCCTGCATAAATTGACGCTTCAGCGACACCCGGCTAGTGGTGTCGATTTCCTCAAAGATCTCTGCTCGTTGGCCCCTTACCTGAAAACCTATTTTTTCAAATGATCTCTGCTAGCCTGCCATGACCAGGAACTCGGGGTCCCTCTCTCTCTCTCTCTCTCTCGCCGAAAGTTCTGGCCCCCGGAACGGGTCCCACGAGGATTTGAGGCCCGGCTTGACCTTTCGCTAGCCACAAAATGCTAATTTTATTAGCGTTTTCAAGGCCTCTGTCTGGCCCAGGGCCTTTTCCTCAAGAATCTCTGCTAGCCTGCCATTCTTAATTTCCTCAAATAATCCCTGCTAGCCTGCCTTCACTCTGGAAGCCTAGCAGGGATCGTTTAGGGCCAATTTTATGCATTCAATGGCTCTTTAAAACGTGAAAACTGAGGGCAGGCTTGCAGGGACCCTTTGAGGAGCAAATCCATGCCTTCAATGGCCCTTTAAACTCCAAAAACCCCGATTTTCAGGAAGAAATGGAGGTGCTGCGCACAAACTACAACCCGGGCCGTGTGAGCGCCGTCTGGCCCCCACCACAAGAAGAGATCGTCAAGGACAGGTGAATTTCCGAAATTTCCGCAAAGAATCTCTGCTAGCATGCCCGAAAAAATAAAAAAAAACTTAATTTTTAGTGGAGCCGTGACGCGCGTGCGTGTTGGAGACGATTTGGGATGGATCCAGCAGGTAGGGTGTCGGAAATTTCCTAAAAAATCTCTGCTAGCTTTTCTAGGCTTCAATGGCCCTTTAAAAACATAAAATATATTTTAAAGGGTCTTTGAAGGCAAATCCGAATCGAGCCCGCCTTTTCATAGCGTAACCGAATCCATAAGAAGGCTAATTTGACTTCAATGGTCCTTTAAGCCGTTTTAAAGGCTCAAGGACAGCTGGAAACTCGCTTTAAAGGACCATTGAAGGCAAATCCACACCTAGGACCTCGATTTTCAACGTAAATTGACGCAAAAGCTAAGCCTATGGATTCCTCAATGCTCTCTGATAGCCTACCCTATCCCTTGCAGGAACAGCACGAGGTCCCTCGCTTCTCCTCCCGCACCTCCCGGATCAACCGTGCCTGGCCGCCGCCCGAGCACGAGGTCCAGACCCAGGATGGTGAGCCTGAATTGCTTAAAGAATCTCTGCTAGAGTGCCCGGCAGCTCGCGAGAAAGTTTCTCAAGAATCTCTGCTAGCTTGCCAAATTTTGCTATGTCATCATTAAGCGCCAATTTTCTCCATTTTTCCCTGCTCGCCGCACCAAACTAACCGCATCTAAATTTCCTCAGGAATCTCTGCTAGCCTGCCCTGTCTTTAATGGCCCTTTAAAGTGGATTTTCCAGGTGTCACTGTCTCTTTAAGCGAATTAAAGGGATGGAGACACCTCGAAAATCGACTTTCATGGCCATTGAAGGCAAAGGGCCAGCTTCTAAAGGATTTCTGCTAGCCTGCCCTGCCTTCCATGGACCTTTAAGGTCGATTTGTTAAGTGTCACCGTCCCTTGAAACTTTTTAAATAGCGATTGCAGGCAAAAAGCATATTCCTAAATGGTGTCTGCTAGCCAGCCCTGCCTTGAATTGGCCTTGAAACCACTTAAAGTGACTGTGACACCTAGAAAATCGCCTTTAAAGGACCATTGAAGGCAAAAACAAAGAAAACCAGCACACTTTCCCCCAATGATCACTGCTAGCCTGCCCCTCTTTCAGTGCACGCCTCCCACCTGGGCCCCGTCGTTTGGCCGCCGCCCGAGTTTGAGGAGAAGGAGAAGGAGGTCGTCGACTCGCTTCACAACACCCTCCCCGTCGGCCATATCGATCGCCAGTGGCCGCCGGCGGCTCCCGAATACACCAGTAGGTGTCACGGTGCCTTTAGAATGGGATTCTGGGAGGCAAAGGGTCTCTGCTAGCTTGCCCTGAGTAGAATTTTGCTCCTAAATGCTCTCTGCTAGCTTGCCTGGGACCGAAATTTCTAAGAATCTTTGCTCGCCTGCCTGAAAGCGGCGTTTTCACTCTCAAATGATCTCTGCTAGCCTACCAGCGTATTGAGCTTTTCCTAAATGTTCTCTGCTAGCCTGCCCTGACTCTACTGGTCCTTTAGAACTTTTTAAAGGGACAGTGACGCCTAGAAACATAATTTAACGGATCATTCAAGTAAAAACTACTCGTATTTCCGCAAGAACCCCTGCTAGCCTGCCCCTTTGCCTCCCAAATTCGTCTAAAAAGCACCAAAACCCTCCCGCATGACTTCTCTATCCTGTTAAACTGAATTATAGAATTTTCCAGGAATTTTGGAGTTTTTAAAGGGACGGCGACATAATGAAAATCCTACCGTAGCCCCGAATTTTCAGTGGTCCCGCAGCGTTCCCCGGTCGTCGACACCCAGCACGGGCCGCAGGAGGTGAGAGAGAAAGAATGAGAGTGAGAGAGACAGGCAGAGAGAGAGAGAGAGAATTCCATTTCAAAGGGAGAATGACACCCCCAATTCCAGATTTCCGAGACCGTGGTCACGACAACACAAGTCGTCCGCCAGCCCATGGCCGCCAAGTAATCCTCATCCCCATTTTTCCGTGTGTAATTCAGCGTGAAATTGTCATTTGTAAATTTCCGTATTCCCCCGATCATTCACTAGCCCTGCCTTGCTTGCCCCTTTAATCCCAACCCCCACGAATTTCATGGAGTAACCGGTTGATCCTATCCTTTTTTATTTCTTGACCCGCCTACCGTACCCCGGCTTTTCATTTGATTTTTGTCCCGCGTTGCGTGTAGAATAAATATTGCTTTTAGAGAACAGCGAGAGTTTCGAAAAATCGAATTTTTAGCTCGCTGGATTTCGGCCATCTGGAGACGGTCTACGACTAAGAAAACAAACAAAAAAAGTTTTATGTTGAATTTTGGGTGCATAAAGCATTTAAAGGGATGGTGACACCTAGAAATTTTACTTTAAAGGGCCATTGAAGGGAGAGAAACTTCGCAAATGGTCCCTCTTCAAGGGAACTTTAGAACTTTTTAAAGGGACGGCGAAACCTAGAAAACCCATTTTAAAGGACCATTGAAGGCAAGCCAGTGATTTAGGGAAGAGCAAACTAGCAGAGCTCATTGCGGAATCGTTTCCACGCCACTTATAGAGATTAATCAGCTCAAGAAAAACGTAACAAGACGGGAAACCCCGACAAAAAGCCGCCATTTTCACCTGCCAGCCACACCCGCAGTTTGTGCGAGCCCAAATTTGTAGCCGGCCAAATTCAGTCTGAAATTTCACATTTTCCTCTTTCCGCATCGAGTTTTGGGTCCCAAATGGTCTCTGCTAGCTTGCCAGGGCCAGAAAACAACTTTAAAGGGCCTGGCAAGGCAAATCCATAGCTATTTTTGCGCAAAATTAGATTTGTTCGTAATTTTTCGCGGATTTCTTCATCAAATGATCTCTGCTAGCCTGTCGAGCTTGAAAATCCTCTTTTAAAGGAACCCATACGCCAAAAATCGCCTTATATTTGTCATTTACAATGCCGGAAATGTAATTAATGGCCCGTGAACATACTCCATTTCTTCTACAGACCGACGCATTCTCCGCTTTTCCCTCCTTGTCTTTCCGATTCCTGGGAAAATGAGTTTTGTCGCCGCCTAATTGCGTCGGAGCCAGCCGCAGGGCGAGAGGGTGGCCGGAAAGGCCACCCAGTTTACTACCCGTTTTTGAAGCCGGTTTCCGGATTTATGGGCCCGCAAAGATCACTGCTAGCTTGCCTTGGACGCTCTAAATTTCTCAAAAAACCTCTGCTAGGTCTCTATCTCTCTCCCTCTCTCTCTCTCTCTCTCTCTCTCTCTCTCTCTCTCTCTCTCTCTATCTCTCCCTCTCGCTCTCTCTCTCTCTCTCTCTCTCTCTCTCTCTCTCTCTCTCTCTCTCGCTCTCTTTCCCTCTCTCGCCTCTCCCCTCTCGCTCTCTCGCTCTCTCACTCTCTTTTTCGCTCTCTCTCTCTCTCTCTCTCTCTCTCTCTCTCTCTCGCTCTCTTTCTCTCACTCTTTCTGTAGCCCGTAGCCTTCAGAATGCTCTCCACAGCCGGCCTAACCTCCATCGACCCCCACGACGAATACGCTGAGCTACTTCCGGTCCTGAAGGTAAGTTCCGCAGGCAGGTTAGCAGAGATTCTTTGAGGAATTGGAGGGGCAGGCTTGCAGAGATTCTTTGAGGAATTGGAGGGGCAGGCTAGCAGAGATTCTTTGAGGAATTTTAGGGCAGGCTAGCAAAGGTCATTTGACAAATTCCAGCTCCTCGAATCCCTACTCATCTTCGCCGTCTGCATCTCTGCGTACATCTACCGTAAAGTCCTCTTCGCCAAGCAGGTTCGGAAATTCTCACTTTTCATCTGCCTTCAATGGCCCTTTAAAACCGTTCTAAAGGGACAATGACACCTAGAAAATTTCAGTTTTGCCACCCAAACCTCCGCTTCCTGCTCATCGCCCAGCCATCAACGCAGATACTACCTCTAACCATTCGGGTATGAGGATTCGGGTACCGTTTTAAAGGGACAGAGACACCTTCAGGTGATCGTGCACGTCATCGCTGGGGTCGGGATTGAGGCCGGGAAGGCGTTATTTATCATGGACCTCATCGCGGATACGGGTAAGCTTGCTTAGGCTTAGGCTTAGGCTTAGGCTTAGGCTTAGGTTAGGCTTAGGCTTAGGCTTAGGCTTGGGCTTAGGCTTAGGCTTAGGCTTAGGCTTAGGCTTAGGCTTAGGCTTAGGCTTAGAGGTCGACCATGGAAATCGGCTATATCGATGGGCTAAAGGGCTAAAAACTTGAAACGGCTATATCTCGTTCCAGGGATCTCGGATTTCGATGCTTTCTAGCTCATTTTAAAGCATTTTTCGGGGGCTATCTAGCAGAGATTCTTCATCTGATTTCAGCAATCGTCGTCTCCACCCAAGCCATGTTCATCATGGCCATCGAGCGCTCGTGGTCCATGTGGACGGCTGTGACTTATGAAGACAGCCGATCGGCAGCATTTTCGCTGTGTTTGTACCTGGGCCTGGTGAGCTGCGACTTTCGCTCGCTGTCTCTCCACTCTCTCGCTTTCTAAAAATTATTTTGAAGCAGATCCCTACGTAGTTTTTTACCCTCTATCCGATTACGCTATGAAAACACCCGTTCAGGTGGCCTACGCTATCACGCTGGTCGTTCTTTGGTACCTGGAAGTGATCGACGCGACCCTCGTCTTCCTCATCTCCTACATTATCATGTTTTTGGCGTGTATTGTGAGTTTTTCAGCCTAGTTTGCCTTCACAATCCCTTTAAGCCGAACTTCCTGGAATACTGAGATTTTCAGGTTTTTTGCCTTCACAATGCCTTTAAACGCAACTTCGAGATTTTCTACGTCTTCAGCCTATTTTGCCTTCACAATCCCTTTAAAACCGAATTCCAGCTGTTCGCCGTGTTGCCGTCGATCTGCCGCCGCGCCCACAAGACCGTGACGCAGGCGCGACGCGTCACGCTTGCCCAGCGGTGAGTAGGAGGCTTTAGATCGCGTAATCGAATGCGACCAAGCGTTTTTAGACTTGAACGGCCCTTTAAAACGCTTTAAAGAGGCTGGGACAGATAGGAAAACCTGAAAAATTAGTTTTCAAGGGCCATTGCAGTGGACACTGCCGCCATGCTTAGGCTAAGGTCTTACGAAACTTTAAAGGGACGGCGACAGCTAGAAAATTACCTTTAAGGCCCATCGAAGGCAAAATTCATCACTTTTCAGATTCCGGGCAGCCAGAAATCTGCAGGCGGCGCGGCTATTAATGTATCTATCACCTTACAAATGTGTGACGAACCTGTTCTCCCTCTGCCTCTACATTGCCGTCTTCCAGCAGACCGAGCCGAGGCTCCGCCCACTTTTCGTCGAGTTATATTATTACTACAGTGTTGGGCAGGTGGGGGAATTCCTAAGAGGTCTCTACTAGCTTGCCAAGTCCCTAAACGGTCTCTGCTAGCTTGCCAAGTCCTTAAACGGTCTCCGCTAGCTGCCAGGTTCCTCAATGCTCTCTGCTAACTTGTTCAGGGTCCTAAATGATCTCCGCTAGCTAGCCCTTTAAAGGGACGGAGACACCTAGAACGCGCCTTTAAAGGACCAGTGAAGGCAAATCCACAACATTTCAGTGCTTCCTCTTCATGGTGTTGACCTGCCTGCTTCACGACTCCCTCCGCGAGACACTAATAGACGAGCTCGGCTTCAGGCTGCCACTTCCGGATGGGAAACAGCCGAAAAGAGAGGTGGGAGTTTCCCAAAGGGTCTTCGCTAGCTTGCCCCGACTTCAATGGGCCTTAAACCCCGATTTCTTGGGTGTCACCGTCCCTTTAAAACCCCGAAAACGGTTTTAAATAGCATTTTAAAGGACCCTTGAAGGCAAAAACGCCTGTCCTGGCTTCAATGGCCCTTTAAAAGTTCTTAAAAGTGCTCTGACACCCCAAACCTTTAAAGGCCCATTGAAGGCGAAAACGGCTGGGGCAAGCTAGCAGAGACCAGTTTGGAATCAAAATTCTTCAGATCCTCTCTGTAGACGGGCATCGGATGATGTTCAACACGGGCGACGAGATCAGGATCCATTTCGACCAGCTGGCCCGGGACTGGGAGACGCCACCGGTGGGTTACGGTGGCGGCAAATGGTGTTTGCTAGCTGGCCTTGGGGTCGCAAGCTATAGATCCTCAAGGGCCTCTGCTCGTTCACCAATTTCCTCAAGAATCCCTGCTCGTTACCCTCCAATTGCCCCCAAGAACTTCCGCTAGCTTGCCGAGCCGATTCTCCTCAAGAATCCCTGCTCGTTTGCCCTCAATTTCCCCAAAAAGCCCCACCAGCATGCCGTTCATTTATTCGTTATTAACAGATCGGGGCAATCAACAGCACGAAGTATCACAATAGTAGGCGTCGAGTGAGAGCGAGAGTGATGAGCACAAGAATTGGAGAGTGAGCATCGAGGGGAGCGAGAGGGAGAGATATACAGCATTTGAATTAGCACGCGCGAAAACGGATATATTCGATTTTAAATGGGAAAAGAGGAGTGACGGGGCCAGGTCATTTCTTATGGTGATGAACGTGGGGCATTTGGACGTAGGCCGACGTGTTCGAGATGGAAGCGGAAGAGCACGCCGATGAGGTACGGCCACTTGGAGGGCCCTTCGAGGTGGCTGTGCGGGGAGTACGAGCTGAAAATGGGGGTTGCTAGCTGGCCCTTGCTCCCCTTTCCACAAGGAATCTCTGCTAGCCTGCCGCTGACTTAGGCTTGGCTTAGGCTTCGGTTTCTGTTTTAAAGGGAGTGTGACATCACGAACAACCCCTCTTTCCTAACCGATTACGCCATCTAAAAATCCCTAAAACCCCCCAGCTAGCCTACCTGTTTAAGCATTGCACAAAAACGTCTTCCCAGAGGAGCGCAGCCGGGTGAACAGCTCGACAACTTTAAAGGGAATTTTTAGAGGAAATCTGGGGTTTCGCAAAGCGTCTCTGCTAGCCTGCCTAGTCCCCAGGCGTCTGTGCTAGCTACCCTGGGGCTTCCTGGCTCTCAAATGATCTCTGCTAGCTTGCGCGCTAGTGTCACGTTCCCTTTAAACCGCAGTTTTCCCTAGGAATCCCTGCTAGCCGCCCCAATTCCCAAACGCTCTCTGTCCGTCACATACCCTCCGGCTCGGGGGGCGGGGCGTAGGCGCTCTTGCTCCCGGGCTCGATCTCCTCGCCCTGGTGGAGGGCATCCTCGGCACGCGGCTCGAACTTCTTCGTCTGCGCAAACTTCTCCATCCAGCCGGTCACCTGGAATTTGATGATGATGATTCAGGACTGAACGGCTTGCGGACGGCAGAATTCCATGTCGTAATCGTTTTAAAGGAACGTTGAAAGCTACTTTTCAGGGCGTAATTGGTTTCAAGGGCCGCAGAAGCTAGAATTTCGCGCCGTCACCCATTACCTCGGCCATCGACGGGCGCTTGTCCGGATTCTGGTGCCACAGGTGCTCGCGGATGAACAGGCGCAAATTCGGCGGCGCGCAGTCAAAGTCGAACGTCTTGCCGTCGAGCAGCTGTTTGCGCACCTCGCCGTTCTTCATCCCCGGCCACGGTTCCTTGCCGTCGGAGAAGATCTGGAGAGAGGGCAAATAGTCTCTGCTAGCTCGCCCTGGTAAAATTCCTCAAAAAAACGCTGCTAGCCTGCCTTTGCCCAGGTATAACCGATTACGCCCTGAAAACGACCTCGTAGACGACGATGCCGTACGACCAAATGTCCGTCTTGTGGGAGAAGGTCAGCGTCTTCAGCACTTCCGGGGCGAGCCATTTGATCGGCATCTTAAGGCGGAAAATTAGGCTTAGACTTAGACTCAAGCCTCACTCACCTTCGACGTCACTTTCAGGGCGTACAGATCCCCGTGGCGGGACAGCCCAAAATCAGAGATCTTGGCGACGGGCCGCTGCCCGGGCTCCTTGTGGACGAGGCAATTCCGGGAGGCGAGGTCGCTAAAAATCGCAAATGGCCTCTGCCAGCATCCCCATGCTTTCCTCAAGCATCCCTGCTAGCCTGCCCCTCCCCTACCGATGCAAAATGTGCTTCAGGTGGAGAAATTCGATGCCGGCGGCGGCGTCGAGGGCGAATTGGGCCTTCAGCTCGACAGGGTGCGGCCATCGTTCTTTCGCATGTAGCTGTCCAACCCGCCGGAGGAGGCCAGCTCGAGGACGATGAGGAGGGGCTGCCGGAGGACGCCGATGCCGTACATGCGGATGACGTTTGGATGGCTAAAAAAGTCAAGAAATTCCGCAAGAATCTCCGCTCCGTACCCCAAATATCGCATCAGCCGCGCCTCGTTCATCATCTGCACGCGCTTCGCCTTCGACAAGTCCGACACGCCCTTCGTCATCTTGATCGCCACTTCGACCTCCTTGCCGCGGAATTTCAGCTTGCCCGCGCGCACCTGGAAGGAGGCAAATGGTGTTTGCTAGCTTGCCCGGGGTCAGATATTCGACCCAAATGGTCTCTGCTAGCCTGCCCTGCCTTCAATGATCCTTTAAAACGCCTTAAGGGGATCATGACACCACGAGATCAAATTTAAAGGAACACAGAAGGCTAGTTTTCCATCCCAAATTGCCTCTGCTAGCTTGCCTCTCCAAATTCGCCGTGGCCCAGCTGCTTCTCGAGCTTGATGTTGTCGTAGTGCAGCTCCCAGGTGGCCCTGGGTACCGGGCCGGACAGCTTCAGGTCCTTGTCCTGGTCGCCCTGCAACCGGAATCGATTACGCCATGAAAATCCAAGAAAAAAATGGATCACGACAAATAACGGATTACGCCATGTAATTCCAACTGTTCCGCCGATTGCGCCATGTAATTACAACCGATTAAGCCATGGAATTCCTCCGCTGCCGTATACCTTTTGCGCTTGCAAACTGTTGGTGCGGTAGTGATCGATGCAGTCCTTCAGCGAGTTCATCTTCTGGTCCGAGTACAGCCACCATTGGCCCCGCTCGCCCTGGTACATCACCAGGTTGCGCGTCACCTAGGAGTACAGCGTTTTCTCGCTCTCTCTCTCGCTCTCTCTCTCTCTCGCGTTCTCACTCTCTCTCTCTCTATCCCTCTCTCCCTATCTCTCTCTCCCTATCTCTCTCTCTCTCTCTCTCTCTCTCTCTCTCTCTCTCTCTCTTTCCCCACCATATTGCTGGCATCAAAGAACTGTCCGGTGGCCTTGTTCTTCTTCTCCTCCCCGGTGCACACGCTGACGATGACGTTCCGCTCGTCCTCCTTGCCGGTCTTCTTGTTCTCCACCTGGAAAGGACCTGTCACCATCCCTTTAAAATAGATTTTGCGATTTTACAGGGACGCGGAGGTCCAGAAAAAGTGGGCGGGGCTTAGAAACTGGCTTCCCGGTCCCGTTAAAGCCGGCTAGACTCTTTTAAAGGCGCAGTGACAACTAAAAGGGGGCGTGTTTTCGTAGTATACCTCGCTCATCCGGACCAGAAAGTCGCCGCGCTTCTTGAGCAGGTACGGTAGCTCCTCGCGCGGCAGGAACCCATGGTAGTACGGTAGGGACTGGAATGGGAGGCTAGGCCTGGGCTTGGGCTTAGGTTTAGGCTTAGGCTTCTGCTTAGGCTTAGGCTTAGGCTTGAGAAAAACCCACGAGAAGATGTTGATCCACGGCTGCTTTCTGTAGACCCCTCCGGGTGGACATGAAAAATCAAAATAGGCGGGGCTAGCAGAAATTTCTTATGCTTCAGACTTGGATGCAAATTTTGGCCATTTCCGGGATGCTAATCGCAAAAATTCAAAGCTGACGGGAGTAGTACACTATACTACTGACGGGCTAGCAGAGACCATTTTTTGTCAATTTCCAGCTGTCCCCCACCTTTAAAGGTCCAGGCAAGCCAGCAGCTTCCCTTTAGGACCCAGGCGAGCTAGCAGAGATCATTTTAGACCTAGGCAAGCTAGCAGAAAGCTTTTGGGATGTCTGGCCAGCTAGCAGAGACCATTGCGGAACACAAAATTCCAGGTCGACCACCGAAAATGGGCCATCCGGCATCGCCAGACGCAGCGCGAGAAGCCGAGCGGAAACCCCGAGTTGAGCTGGTCGAAGGTGGAACGGACGATGGGGAGGTAAGTGGAGGGGCAGGCTAGCAGGGATTCTTTGCGGAATTGGAGGGTAGATAGCAGAGGCCATTTGTTCGTTTCAGACGCCTCGAAGACGTCGAGCTCGTGAAGAACGGTAGAGTGCGCTTCGAGCCTAAGAACGAGGATACGGCGGCGGAGGAGCAGCTGCGTTACGATACGATACCAGAGGAGGAGGGGTCGTTGGGGGAAATGTCGATAGAGAGACAGGTGAGAGAGAGAGGGGAGAGAGACAGGTGAGAGAGAGAGAAGGAGAGAGACAGAGAGAGAGAGAGAGAGAGAGAGAGAGAGAGAGATAGTCAGCAAGGGCTAGCTAGCACAAACCCTTAGGTTTTTTAGGCTTCCGAGGAGAGCGAGGGTCGTGATCGTCTTGGCGATATGCACTCGATGAGGAGAGACAGGTAGGAGACAAAGGCTAGGTGTCACTGTCCCTTTAAACGTGGTTTTGGGTCCTAAAGGGACGATGACACCTCGAAAAGGGGCGTGCCAGAGGCTGAGGACGGAGTGTCCTTGTCCCTTCAAAACGCGTTTTTGCATTTTTAAAGGCGCCGTGATTTCCAGATACCTCCAATCGACGACAATGAGTATGGACAGCGAACCTCGAGGGGATATCATCCCCCAACGCGACAATTCTCTGGATCGATCGATCTCCCCTTGGGTGACGGCCCTCGTCACCCCGATTCGGACGAGAAGCCAGCAGCGGAAGACGCTGATTACGGCGGTGTATCACGGATAAATGGTCTCTGCTCGTTGTGTTCCACAAAGAATCTCTGCTAGCCTGCCTGGGGGTGGTTTTTATTGCGTAATCGATTACGCTGGGTTATTCTGCATGTGGTTTGGCATTCAATGAACCTTTTAAACTCAATTTTATCGTTTTTTAAGCGCGTAATCGATTACGCAATGTTCTTCTGCCTGTAGTTTTGCCTTCAATGGGCCTTTAAACTCGATTTTTTTCGCTCTTTTAAGCGCGTAATCGTTTACGCAATGTTATTCTCTTCCGAGATCCGTATGGCGCGTCTTTTAAAGGGACCAGCAAGCCAGCAATCGATTACGCTATGTTATTCCGGCCGAAAATTGGGCTTTTTGCCTTCAATGGTCCCTAAAAAACCTCCTTTGGTTCCTCAAAGATCTCTGCTGGTATGCCTAGCCCTGCTAAACCCCAAAAATTTATTTAAATCTGCGGAATTACGGGGGCAATACAGTATCACATACAAATGCGGAATGTTCGAGATCCAAAAATCAGAAAATTTTTTAGGGGGATTCCTTAGATTTCCAACGACTTGGCGGTGGTCGTCTCGGCGGAGGTGGGCTGAAAAAAAAGATTGTGTTGGTTTAAAGGACTGTTGAAGGCAAAATCCACAGGAATTTGGCTTGAGTCGGCCTTTAAGGGGCAAAAACCAAGGTTTTGAGCTCGATTTTGGCTTCAATGGTCCTTTAAAGCGGAAAATAAAAAGTTTTTCAGCTAAAATCGCGTTTTAAAGGCCCGTTTAAGTCAAATCCATAGCTTCTTTGCTTTCAAAGGCCCTTTAAAGCGGAAAATTTAGCGCTTCTCGGCTGAAAGCGCGTTTTAAAGGACCATTGAAGTCAAATCCATAGCTCCTTTGCCTTCAATAACCCTTTAAAAGTGAATCGCAACTACCTTGGCGGTGGTGTTGCTCTTCTTCTTGCTCTTCTTGTCCTGCTCCTTCTTGCCCTTCTTCTGTTTCCGCTGCTGGCTCTTCTGGGCGAGGGCATTCTTGTGGGCGGCCTGCCTGCAGCTCTTGTTCTTCTCCTTGATGTTCTTCCGGAGGGAGACGATCTCCGCCTTGAAGCCGCCGTCTTTTTCGCATCTGAAAAAGAGTTTATGTTGATTTTTAGAGCTTTGCGAGGTGTCCCCATCCCTTTAAAACGTCGTAAGCGACTGGGCAAGCTAGCAGAGACCATTTGGCAGCTCGTTTTTGCCTTCAATGGCCCTTGAAACCCCCTAAGCCCCCTTAAACTCACTGCTTCACAGCCGGGCAGCACTTGCTCAACTGGATGCACTTCGTCCGCTGCTGACGCGTCTCCCGCAAGCAGGCACGGTGCTGCAGCTTGGCGACTTTGTTCTGGAAATGGGGGCTTAGGTTGTGCTTAGGCTTAGGCTTGGGCTTAATCTTGGCTTAAGCCTAGGCTCACTCACCTTTTGCCCTCTATTAATGGCCCGCTTGATCTTCTCCGACTCCGTGGTAGCAGAGGGCGCAGCCGGGGTGGTCGCATCGATTTTGGCGAGGATCTAGAAGCCGGAGTTGGGTTTAAAGGACCATTGAAGGCAATGAAAAATTCCCCAATGAGCTCTGCTAGCTCCCACCTTGTCGCACTTATTTTTTCTAGCCCCCGTCAGCTCCACAGCATCAGCGGCTTTCTCAGAAACGCATTTATCTTGGGTTTCGGCTTTCTAAAAATTCTTTAGCTATTTTTCGATTTTCCCGACCTTTTGGAGCAGTTCGGTCATCTTCAGGTGTTCCTCCTTGGCCGCGTCGCATTCGGGGAGCTTCTAGAAACAGAAGGATTCAGTAAAATCCAGATCCAGCCTCTCTCTCTCTCTCTCTCTCTCTCTCTCTCTCGCTTACCGCGTTCCTCAGCGCTAATTCTTCCTGTGCTGCGCATCCCTGCTGCTTCGTGCGCACGGCGGCCATACATTCGACGTACTGCTCGCAGGCGGGGTTCTAGAAAATCGAGGTTTTGGGTGTCGCTGTCCCTTTAAAATATCATAATCATGTTTTTCTAGCTTTCCGAAGGTTTCCAATCCCTTTAAAAGGCACCAGAGAGTCCAGAAACACCGACAACGCGATTTTTCAAGTGACACCATCCCTTTAAAAGCAAGAAAAATCGTAGTTTTAGAATTTTGGTCGGTTTTAAAGGCATTGGCAAGTCACAAAAAACGTACCGAAGCCTCAACGGCATACCAGGCAACTACCAAAATCACGAGCAGCCTCATCGTTTTGCCGGCTTCTGAAAGTAGGAATATAGGCGACAAAAATCGCTTAAAAAAGATAGAAGACAAAATTAAAGAAATTCCTCAAGAATCTCTGCTAGCCTGCCCCCCGCACCGGAAGTTTACTGCCGCTTTAGAAGGTTATAAGCGTGGGAGTGGGAGGGTGAGTTGTTGGGGTTAGAGGGACAGTTGTCGATTTGGGGGGCAACATCTATCCATCTCTAATGGAAGAAAGAGAGAGAGAGAGAGAGAGAGAGAGAGAGAGAGAGAGAGTGAGGAGAGAGAGAGCGAGAGAGAAACAGACAGCTGGCCTGCCGAGAACCCCCACACCCGGCGATCCCGGGGATCAAAAAAGCCCTAAAAAGGCGGGAAGATCGAGGACCGGCCCGGAAATAAACCTCGATTTATGGTCCCTGGAAGGCTAGCAGAGATTCTTGAGGAAATTCGGTCTGGCATTGCCTCAAATTCTCTCTGCTAGCACCCCGAGCCTCTCCCCGTGACCCCAGAACAATCGAATCGCCACGACAAAAAAGCCAAAAATTGGCCGGCCGAGGGCCCGGGGGCCCTCGAGGGCCATGTGGAGAGGGCCCTGGAGGGCCCTTGGCCCCCGTGGGCCCTAAGCCCACTGGGGCCCATCCTCAGTTGGCCAGTCAGGGGGCGGAAAAACTTCGACTCGAGCAGGAGGGCCCTACCCGAATCCATTTAGCCCTGGGGGCAGAGGGCCCCCAGGCAAAAAATGGGCCCAGGAGGGCGATGTTTTCCTCAAGGAACGCTGCTAGGCTGCCTGGAGAATTCCTTAAGAATCTTTGCTAGCTCTCAAAAGGAGGGCCAGCTAGCAGAGATTCTTTGAGGAAATGGAGGGCAGGCTAGCAGAAATTCTTTGAGGAAGTGGACGGAGCCAGCTAGCAGAGATTCTTTAAGATTCACTAGTCCATCCGCGTCCAATGTTTTCCATAGCCTCGAGTGCCCCTCCGAGGGGGTCCTCCCCCTCCGATGGCCCTCCGAGATTAGTGAATAATTGATGGCGGGACTAAATGAGGGCCGCCGGGGCCATTTAAAGGGACCTGGAAGGGAGAGGGAAGAGCGATGGGCCTGGGGGCATCAAATTGGGAAATCGAGAAGAGTGACACAGAGCGTGGAACGGAGCGGCACGGAATAATCCTGGTTCAGGGGACAAGCTAGCGGAGATTTTTGAGAAATTTGGTGAGGGCAGGCTAGCGGGGATTCTTTGAGGAATTTTGCGCTCAGTTCGAGCGGGTGAAATGGCCTGGGGCTATCAAAAATGGGGACGGGTGGGGGAATTGGATGAGCCCCCTGGAGGGGTTAAGAGGACAGGACTGGATAGCCGGAGGGCATAAAAAGACGACAGAGAGAGAGAGAGAGAGAGAGAGAGAGAGAGAGAGAAACAGCGGAATAAATGGGTGCTTGGTGCTTATGAAATTGGGAAGCGGGTGACCCGAATTCAGCGAGTTCCGCGAGGCTACAAATTTCAGAAGGGGGAGGGCAGGCTAGCAGAGATTTTTGAGGAAATTTGTGAAGGCTGGAGCTGGCAAGCTAGCAGAGATCTTTGAGGATGGCGGAGGAGCGGAGATTCTTGAGGAAAATTGGCTCGGCAAGCTAGCAAAGATAGTTGTGGAATGATCCAAGGTTAGGGCAGGCTAGTAGAGTTTCTTAAGGAAAAATTCGAGCCGGGCAAGCCAGCAGAGATTCTTAAGGAAAAGCGTTGGCTAGGGCAAGCTAGCAGAGGCAATTTGCGGAAATTGCTGATCATTTGGGGGTACCAGTTGAGTGGCTGAGTACTGGGTATGTTGGGGTGTGAATGGTGAGGGTGAGAGGAGGTTGAGGTGTCACCCACATTCATCATCCACGCCCTCCATTGTATAGCCCCGGAGGGCATTTTGGTCCTCCTCCTCTCACCCACAAACACTCATCCTCCTGCTCCCCTTTACAAGGACCGGACTGTCACACATTACCTAGCAGAGGCGCTTTGCGGAATTCGAAAAAAGGGGGAAGTAGCGAGTATAGCGAAGGGCCAAGGGTCTCTGCTAGCATGCCCTAGGAGTGGGTGTCCTAAATGGTCTCTGCTAGCCTGCCCCACTAGCTTTGCGTCCGAAATAGTCTCTGCTAGCTTTCCAGAAGTGTTGTTTGCCTCCTAATTAGCCGCTGCTAGCCTGCGACTCGGATTTTTCATTCCTAAATGGTCACTGGTAGCCTGCTCGCACTTTTTCTAGTTCCAAAATGATCTCTGCTAGCTTGCGTCAATAGGTTAACGTCCATAAATGCTCTCTGCCAGCTCTCACCTATTTTCCCCTCCTAAATGGTCTCTGCTAGCCTGCCCTTAGTTTTTTGCCTCCTAACTAATCTCTGCTAGCCTGCCAGCCCATTTTTTTCCATTCCTAAGGGCTTTATGCTAGCTTGCCCTCCATTTTTCTAGCTCCAAAACGATCTCTGCTAGCCTACCATCCCATTTTTTTCATTCCTAAGCGTTCTCTGCTAACCTGCCCTAACCAGTTCTGGCCCCCAAACAATCTCTGCTAGCCTGCCAGCACCCTAAAACCAGCGAAAAATGCCATTTTGTGACCCCAGGGCAATCGAGAGGCGTTTTTCGGCTTAACCTTCGGGTTGGCGGAACAGTGACGAACGCCGTGGGGGGTTAGCGCTACCCTAGGCTCCTCTTGACGGTTTTCGGCTCAAAAACCCCCAGCTGTGGTGCCAAGAAGCAATTTGTAGGCTAGGGCGGGCTAGCAGAGGCCATTTGGGAGTTCGAGAAAGTTCAGGGCAGGCTAGCCAAGGTTTCTGAGAAATGTTCAAGCCAGGTTAGTAGGGATTTTTTGCGGAATTCCCGGATTACTGTAGCTTCCATTTAAGGCGCCAAAGCTCCAAAAAGCCGGACCTTCAGCCGCGTAGCCCGGGGGCTCAAACTCGCCTGCTGCTGCTCCCCATTTCGGGCGGCGCGAGCGGCTCCCCCCATGAAAACCAATTAAAGCTAATGAGAATTCGTGCCCCCAGGCTATGGGGGCTCAAAATGGGCAGCGAAACGGGCCGGCTATAGGATCGTTGCGGAATGGCCGCGTTAAATGGGTGAAAAGAGGAATGAAACGGAATGTGAATGAAGCAAGATATTACGATAGGTGTACTTGGCTTAGGCTTAGGCCGAGGCAAACTAGCAGAGATTTTTTGAGGAATCGTTTACGATATGTATTTTTCTAGATTTTCGTGAA